>CM053032.1:274866144-274908487 GCA_028564925.1 Lithobates sylvaticus
TCCTCCTCCCCCCTTCCCCCCCTTCCTCTCCCTCCTCCTCCTCCTCCCCCTCCTCCCCTCCTCTCCTCCCTTTCCCTCTCTCCTCTCCTCCTCCCCTCCCCCCTCCTCCCCCTCCTCCCTCCTCCTCCCTCTCTCTCTCCCCCCCCTCCCCTCCTCCCTCCTCCTCCCTCCCCTCCTCTCCCCTCTCTCTCCCTCTCCCCCCCTCCTCCCTCCCCCCCTTCCCCCCTCCCTCCCTCCCTCCTCCCCCCCTCCCCTCTCCCCTCCCTCCCCTCCCCCTCCTCCCCCCTCCTCCCCCTCTCCTCCCTCCCCCCCCTCCCTCCCCCTCCTCTCCCCCCCCCCCCCCTCTCCCTCCTCCCCCTCTCCTCCCCTCCTCCCCTCCTCCCCCCTCTCTCTCCTCCCTCCTCCTCCTCCTCCCTCCCTCTCCTCCTCCTCCTCCTCCTCCTCCTCTCTCCCCTCCCCTCTCCCTCCTTCCTCTCTTCCTCCTCCTCCTCTCCTCCTCCTCTCTCCCCCTCCTCCTCCTTCCTCCTCCCCTCCTCCTCCTCCTCTCTCCCTCCTCCTCCTCTCTCTCCTTCCTCCCCTCCTCCTCCTTCCCTCCTCCTCCTCCTCCTCCCCTCCCCTCCTCTCCTCCTCCCAATAATAATAAGAATAATAAATAAGAAATAATAAGAATAATAATAGATATTTTTATTTAAGAATAATAAAATTAAAAAATAACGAATAATATAATAATAATAAGGAATAATAATAAGAAGCATGTCGGGGAAGGTTCTTAATAAGAAAAATATATAATTAGTAGAGAATATTAAAATTGCTATATATTATATTAATAAAAATAATAAAGAAAGATGGAGAGGAGTTTATATAATAATAAGAATAAGAATCCCAGGCAGGGAATATTGAGTTGACATATAATGATACCATAAAATAAATAATAATCATAAGAATACTAATTATATAATAATATAGATTGGTTACTAATACGTTAAAAAGATAGGTGTAAGTTTGGATTTCATAAGACGGTAATAAAATAAGTAATAAAAATAAGATGAATAAGGACATAATTTAAAAAAATAATAAAAATTTAAGATGTTTGGAGGAAGAAGTTTCTGGAAACGTTCTTAAGTGAAGATATATTTGTGATTTAAGAAGAAGAAGAAGAATAATAATAATAATAATATAAAAGAATAATATATAGGTTGGGATATAATAATAATAATAATATAAAAAGAATAATAATAGAATAATAATAATAATAATAAGAAAAAATAATAGAATATTTAGATAATAATAATATAATAATAAAGAAGATTTTATTAAGAATATAAAATAATAATAATAATAAAAATATATATGCACAAAAATAAGAAAATAATAATAATAATAGATATATATTTGTATAAATAATAATAATAAATAATAAGAATCATAATAATAATAATAATCAAGTCTTACGCGAAGAATAATAAAGAAAAATATATTATTAGATATATGAATAATATTATTCACTCCTGGACGTTATAATAATAATAAGTGACCTCTGATTGAAAAATATTATATGATTAGATATTATTAATAATAATAATAATAATAATAATAAGAATAATAATAATAATAATAATAAACACATATAGCATATATTATGAGTTGAATAGAATACTAAGAAGAAGAAGAATAATACAGAAGAATAATAATAAAAAATCATAATAATAATAGACGAAGAATAAATAATAATAATAAGAAGAATAGAAATAAGAGATAGTATTTAATAATTAATAATAATAAGAATAAGAATAATAATAATAAGAGAAGAATAATCATAAGAATAAGAATAATAAGAAGAATAAGCAATATATATTATTAGTTTAATAATAAAATAAGCATAAGAAGAATAAAGAGAAATATATATTATGATATCATAATAATATAAAGAGAAATAGGACTTTATTTTGAAAAGAAATGACTAATAAAGGTATATAAGATACTTGAAGAAGTGATTGAGTATGGAATTGATGGTAGAAGAAATTAGTAGTTAAGAAGAAAGGACGAATAAAAATGATGGGGGTGAGGGGAGGTTCCTTTCTATGGATGGAGAGGTTGCCCAGGCAGGGAGCCTGTGAGTTGGTTAACGTTGGGTGTGTTTGTTTCAGCTCGCAGCACGTCTCGGAATTCACCATCTTCGGGAAGCAGCAGGGGGTATCGGAGCTGACCCCTGCCGTCCTGGAACGCCTGGCCCAGTCCGTGGAGAGTCTGAGGTTCCTTCACATCCGTCTGTCTGACCCCAACACCCAGAAATGCCTGAAACTGCTGCTGCACCACCTCATCCACCACGGCCACGTCACCAAGGTGTCGGTGCTGTCCTGGCCCCGCCCCGATAAGGAGCTGCTGGCGCTGATCCTGAATATCAGTGCCGGGTACTGGCAGGAGGTCACCGATCACCCCTGTGCCCTGTGTGCCCATCCCCCACAATGGAGCCAAGATGAGCTGGGCAGCCAAAGTGCCTTGTTAAGCCTGCAGCCTCTTAACATCAGCCAGAATGTGGCCCCTGACCAGCCTCAGACCGGGGCCCCTGGGCCCTCAGAAGAACGGGTGGGGAGTGGCACCGCCATGCCTTTGGCTGAGCTGGACAGTAAAACCTCATCTACCTCAAATGATAGACTGGCGCCCCCTGCAGAGCCGGCGTCCGAAGCCGGGGACTTGTATGACTTCATCTTCAGTGTCCCTCCTATGGGGGAGGAGCACACGCAGGAGGAGGAGACTACGATCGGGGAGCCCCTCCTTCCTGGCGCCATTCGCCTCCGCAGCGTCAGAACGCTGAACCTGCACAACGTCTTCCTGACCCCGGGGACCTGCCGCTGCCTCTGCCAACTCCTCCGCTCCTGGGTGTCCCTGGAAAGACTGACCATGGCCTACAATGGTGAGCAAATGGGGAGGAGCAAAGCACAGTCACTGCTGTACGAGGGGGAGGAGCAAAGCACAGTCACTGCTGTACACGGAGGGGGAGGAGCAAAGCACAGTCACTGATGCACACAGGGGGAGGAGCAAAGCACAGTCACTGATGCACACAGGGGGAGGAGCAAAGCACAGTCACTGCTGTACACGGAGGGGGAGGAGCAAAGCACAGTCACTGCTGTACACGGAGGGGGAGGAGCAAAGCACAGTTACGGGGGGGGGGGGTCAAATCAAGGATAATCAGCACAAGGGACATAATGTACTATGGATGGGCTGAGTCCCTTGTGCTGCTGGCTCCGGGCTTTCTCCATCATAATCTTCAATAGAACTGTCATTTCCACTCCTCAAGCTTGCCCGACTATGCCCACCCTTTGTACCCCCTCCTCCATTCATAGAAGCTGTACTCCAGCTTCTATAAATGAGATGTGACCTATAAATGGTGGGACGAGCTCATCATTGATAGCTCCACCCCCTCCATTCATAGATCACAGCTCATTCATGGAAGTTGGAGTACAGCTTCTGTGATTGGAGGATGAGCATATGATAGCCCCGCCCTCTTCATTTATAGATCACATCTCATGGAAGCTGGAGTACAGCTTCTGTGAATGGAGGACAAGCATATGATTACATTCATAGATCACATCTCATTCATAGAGCGACTTTTGTGAATGGAGGAGCAGAAAGAGGCGGGCATAGTCTTGGACTCCTGAAGAGTGAATGTATTGGGGGGCCACACAGTGTTTAGGGTCTTTAGGAAGCTCGCAGGGAGCTTTGCAGCAATAGGGGTGCACCGAATGGGTTTTTTGGTGCCTTTTATACAGGAGATGATCAGAGACTGCAGACATGGTACAGGAGATGATCAGAGACTGCAGACATTGTACAGGAGATGATCAGAGACTGCAGACATGGTACAGGAGATGATCAGAGACTGCAGACATGATACAGGAGATGATCAGAGACTGCAGACATGGTACAGGAGATGGTCAGAGACTGCAGACATGGTACAGGAGATGATCGGAGACTGCAGACATGATACAGGAGATGATCAGAGACTGCAGACATGGTACAGGAGATGGTCAGAGACTGCAGACATAGTACAGGAGATGGGCAGAGACTGCAGACATAGTACAGGAGATGGTCAGAGACTGCAGACATAGTACAGGAGATGGTCATAGACTGCAGACATAGTACAGGAGATGGTCAGAGACTGCAGACATAGTACAGGAGAAGGTCAGAGACTGCAGACATAGTACAGGAGATGATCAGAGACTGCAGACATAGTACAGGAGATGATCAGAGACTGCAGACATGGTACAGGAGATGATCAGAGACTGCAGACATAGTACAGGAGATGGTCAGAGACTGCAGACATAGTACAGGAGATGGTCAGAGACTGCAGACATAGTACAGGAGATGGTCAGAGACTGCAGACATAGTACAGGAGATGGTCAGAGACTGCAGACATATTACAGGAGATGGTCAGAGACTGCAGACATAGTACAGGAGATGGTCAGAGACTGTGCAGACATAGTACAGGAGATGGTCAGAGACAGCAGACATGGTACAGGAGATGGTCAGAGACTGCAGACCTAGTACAGGAGATCAATGCAGCCTCACCAGGTTCCTTTAAATGCAGCCTCACCAGTGCCCATCATGCAGCCTGCCTTAGTATGTCAGACAGGATCAGGACAGGGCAGTGTTAGCAAGGCAAAGCCAAGAACGGTGCTTTATCTATGGAGGAAAGCTGTCGGCACACTGCATTAAGGAGCAGCTTGTCGGTATGATCAGCGGGAGGAGCATTATCAGTGTGCAGCACCGCGGGGGTTTAGAGTGCACGATCGGGCAAACAACAAGTCCTGCACTCTTAAGCCCCGCGTTGCTGCACACTGATAATGCTCCTCCCGCTGATCATACCGACAAGCTGCTCCTTAATGCGGTGTGCCGACAGCTTTCCTCCATAGATGGAGCACTGTTTTGCTTTCAGCCGCCTCGTCAAGGAAGGAAGAAGGAAAGGAGAGGACTGGGGCTGGACTGGGACGCTCCAGGATGACACCCCCCATACTGGATCGATTAATGAGGTGTATAAGTATAGCAGCAGCATTCATAATAGACTGAAGGGGGAGGAGCCTGTGTAAAGGTCGGCCATTAAGGAGAGAGTGGCAGTAGTCAAGGCGGGAAATAACCAAGGAGTGAATGAGTTGCTTTGGGGTGTCATTAGTCAGGAAGGGTGGAATTCTGGAGATGTTGCGGAGGTAAAGGCGGCGGGATTTAGCCAGTGATTGGATGTGGGGGCTGAAGGAGAAGTCAGAGTCAAGGATTACACCCAGCACCCTGGCATGTGTGGAGGGACCAATGGTACCAATGGTTGTGTTGATATTAATGGTGAAGTCACCGGGGGGGGGGGGATAAGCTCAGTTTGAGGAAGTGGTGTGACATCCATACCGAGATGTCATTCAGTTAGTCTGAGATCCGTGAGGAGATGGAGGGGGTGAGTTGAGGAGATGGAGGGGGTGAGTTGAGGAGAAGGAGGGGGTGAGTTGAGGAGTGGAGAGATATAGATCTGGGTGTCGTCGGCGTAGAGGTGGTATTGGAAGCCATGGGAGGTTATCAACTGGCCCAGGGAAGAGGTATAGAGCGAGAATAGGAGGGGCCCCAAGGATGGAACCTTGGGGTACCCCAACAGAAAGAGAGGAAGAGGAGCGGAGGAGATCGAGTTGTAAGTGACACTGAAAGTGCGCTGAGATAGGTAGGAGGAGAACCAGGATAAAGCAGAAACATGGAGGCCAAGGGAGTGGAGTTTGCTGAGGAGGAGCAGGTGGTCAACTGTGTGGAAGGCAGCAGAGAGGTCTAAGAGGAGGAGTATGGAGAGGAGTATGGAGAATGGAGAGGAGTATGGGGTAGTGGCTGTTGGTTTTAGCAGTTAGTAGGTCTTTGGTGAGTTTTCGGGCAGTTTCAGTGGAATGTTGTGGACGGAAACCCGGACTGTAGGGGGTCGAGAAGGTTGTTGCCCGTGAGGTAGCGACTCATTCGGTCATTGACAAGGCGTTCGATGAGCTTGGAGGCAAACGGGAGCAGGGAGATGGGTCTTAAAGTGGTGTTGCCACCCAAAAAAAAAAAATTGCTTAAAAATCTTTAAAAAAATTAAAATAAATTTTATTGGAAAATTTTTTTTTTTTTTTACTCACCTCTAAATGCCTGTTGCTAGGGGTCCCTCGTAGTCTGCCACCTTCAGTGCCCGGCACTGACATCACATCCCCTTGGCGCCGCACAGTCATCTGGGACCTGTCATGTGTCCCAGATGACTGAGCGTTGTATCACGGGGCGCGGCTCGCGCATGCGCAGGAGGTGCCCAGCTGTGAAGCCACAGCCGGGTGGCCACAGTAAGAATGCCGGCGCCGCGAGGGGGGTCTCGTTCCCCCGCATCGCTGGACCCCGGGACAGGTAAGTGTCCGATTATTAAAAGTCAGCAGCTTCAGTATTTGTAGCTGCTGACTTTTAAAAAAATTTTTTTTAGGGGGCACCCACTTTAAGTTATTCAAACAGGTGAGGTCTAGTGAGGGCTTTTTTAAGTATGGGGGGTAACCAGTGCATGTTTGAGCGGGGAGGAAAGGTGCCGGAGGAGAGGGAGAGGTTGAAGATGTGGGCTATGATAAGTGAGGTGCCCCACCCCCACTCTGGGGCGGAGCGGTGAAATGGCCCGTATGTCCAAGCTGCAGAGCTCTTTTCCGATTGGCTGCTGAGAGGGACATGTGACACGTACGGCTTGGCCACTGTTGAAGATCTGGCCATAGCGCAGCGAGTGTCCTTGGAGCTGCACTACTGCATATGGTGGTGCTATAAACATAATTGTGTGTCCAGCTGTGATGACGGAACGTTCTCTGATTGCCGTGTCTATTGTTTTATCTTCTGTTAGATCTGCAGACCAATATCAGCATGTTCCTGGAGGCGCTGTCCCATCTCTCCCGGGACCCCCGCTGCTCCCTCAGCGCCCTTTCCATGAGCGATTTCAGCACCTACGTCACCATCCTGGACCTGGCCCAGACCATCCTCCGCACCTTCCCCGCCCTGCAATCCCTCTTACTGTGCTACGATCTGGAGGAGAGCAGCGACAAGGTGGTGGTGGAGGCGGGGCCTGCGGAGTTCACAGGTGGGTAGTGGAGGCGGGGCTCACAGGGTTCACAGGTGGGTAGTGGAGGCGGGGCTCACAGGGTTCACAGGTGGGTAGTGGAGGCGGGGCTCACAGGTGGGTAGTGGAGGCGGGGCTCACAGGGTTCACAGGTGGGTAGTGGAGGCGGGGCTCACAGGTGGGTAGTGGAGGCGGGGCTCACAGGTGGGTAGTGGAGGTGAGGCTGCAGAGTTTACAGGTGGGTAGCGGCGGCGGGGCCTGCAGAGTTTACAGGTGGGTAGCGGAGGCGGGGCCTGCAGAGTTTACAGGTGGGTAGCGGAGGCGGGGCCTGCAGAGTTTACAGGTGGGTAGCGGAGGCGGGGCCTGCAGAGTTTACAGGTGGGTAGCGGAGGCGGGGCCTACAGAGTTTACAGGTGGGTATTGGAGGCAAGATTCACAGGTGGGGAGTGGAGGCGGGGCTCACAAGTGGGAAGTGGAGGGGGGGGCCTGCAGAGTTCACAGGTGGGAAGTGGAGGGGGGGGCGGCAGAGTTCCCAGGTGGAAAGTGGAGGGGGGGGGCCTGCGGAGTTCACAGGTGGCTATTGAAGGCAGGGTTCACAGGTAGGTAGTGGAGGCGGGGCTCACAGGTGGGAAGTGGAGGGGGGGGGCCTGCAGAGTTCACAGGTGGGAAGTGGAGGGGGGGGGGCCTGCGGAGTTCACAGGTGGATATTGAAGGCAGGGTTCACAGGTAGGTAGTGGAGGCGGGGCTCACAGGGTTCACAGGTGGGTACTGGAGGCGGGGTTCACAGGTGGGTACTGGAGGCGGGGTTCACAGGTGGGTAGTGGAGGCGGGGCTTACAGAGCTCACAGGTGGGTGGTGGAGGCCGTGCCTGCACAGTTTACAGGTGGGCAGTGAAGGCGGGGCTTACAGGGTTCACAGGTGGATGGTGGAGGCGGGGTTCACAGGTGGGTAGTGGAGGCAGAGTTCACAGGTGGGTAGGGGGGCAGGGCTCTGAGTCCACAGGTACAGTGCTGTGATGGTCCTTCCATTCCTCCTCCTCTGTTAGATGATGTATAAATCTTTCCTTTCTACAGAGAACCAGTTGAAGCAGCTGGACCTTCGCTTCCCTCAGAATTCATTGGAAGTTCATCGATTGTCGTCAGCACTGAAGGCGTCCCCCTGCCTGGTGGAGCTGTCCCTGGATAACGCCATACTGACCCGCCACCAGGATGTCAAACTTTTACTGCAAACAATCACAGGTGAGGACTGCCTTCCCCCACGGGTGATGACATGGTGCCCATTGTACACAGTGGTGCGCGTTGCTCCCGGTGATGGCGGTCTGGTCGTGTATCTGGTGGTTCTCTCCGATCTTGCTGGGCATGTGTTGGATGACAGTCTCTGATTGGCCGTCTCAGTGGGTGGGGCTTCCCTGTGGGCGGGATCTTACAGTCCAGCTCTGACCTCTGACCCTGTGATGGTTGTCTGTATTTGCAGAACATAACGGCGCTCTGCGCAGACTCGGCTTCCATGACCTGAACCTGACCGACTCTCAGGCAGAGATTGTGCACCTCCTGAGCCATTCCAGCCTGGAAGGTAAGTCCGCCTCCTCCCAGGATCATGTGACCACGCACAGTCCGCCCATCGCTTACTGCCATGTTCTCTCCATAGAAATCAAGTTCTCCTTCTGCCGTCTCTTTGAAAGGATGCCGCGGGATTTCCTCGCTCTGTTTGTTGGCGCTCTGAAGAAAAATTCCATCCTGAAGATCCTTAAGTTGGGAGGAAACCGTCTGGGTAATCTCCTGTGTGTGGGTGGTCTGTGTCTCGGTATCGGGATGTACTGGGTGGTGATGGGTTCTGTATTGGTGAGATGTTTATAGAAGATGAAACCATGTCACAGAAAATCCCTCCGCTGATTGGAGGAGAGAGCAGAGTACAGCTCAGGGGTCGGTATAGAGAAGATCTGGGATTGGTGGGATCGGTAGAGAAGAGATCTGGGATTGGTGGGATCGGTAGAGAAGAGATCTGGGATTGGTGGGATCGGTAGAGAAGAGATCTGGGATTGGTGGGATCGGTAGTGAGAAGATCAGGGATTGGTGGGATCAGTGATGAGAAGATCTGGAAACGGTAGAGAAGAGATCTGGGATTGGTGGATAGGTTATGAGAAGATCTGGGATTGGTGGATCGGTATGGAGGAGATCTGGGATTGGTGGGATCGGTATGGAGGAGATCTGGGATTGGTGGGATCGGTAATGAGAAGATCTGGGATTGGTGGGGTCGGTAGAGATCTGGGATTGGTGGGATCGGTATGGAGGAGATCTGGGATTGGTGGGATCGGTAGAGAAGAGATCTGGGATTGGTGGGATCGGTAGAGAAGAGATCTGGGATTGGTGGGATCGGTAGAGAAGAGATCTGGGATTGGTGGGATCGGTAGTGAGAAGATCAGGGATTGGTGGGATCAGTGATGAGAAGATCTGGAAACGGTAGAGAAGAGATCTGGGATTGGTGGATAGGTTATGAGAAGATCTGGGATTGGTGGATCGGTATGGAGGAGATCTGGGATTGGTGGGATCGGTATGGAGGAGATCTGGGATTGGTGGGATCGGTAATGAGAAGATCTGGGATTGGTGGGGTCGGTGATGAGCAGATCTGGGATGGGTGGGATCGGTATAGAGGAGATCTGGGATTGGTGGGATCGGTAGAGAAGAGATCTGGGATTGGTGGGATCGGTAGAGAAGAGATCTGGGATTGGTGGGGTCGGTAGAGAAGAGATCTGGGATTGGTGGGGTCGGTAGAGAAGAGATCTGGGATTGGTGGGGTCGGTATAGAGGAGATCTGGGATTGGTGGGGTCGTTATAGAGAAGATCTGCGATTGGTGGGGTCGGTATAGAGGAGATGTGGGATTGGTGGGGTCGGTATAGAGAAGATCTGCGATTGGTGGGGTCGGTATAGAGGCGATGTGGGATTGGTGGGGTCGGTATAGAGGAGACGTGGGATTGGTGGGGTCGGTATAGAGGAGACGTGGGATTGGTGGGGTCGGTATAGAGGAGACGTGGGATTGGTGGGGTCGGTATAGAGGAGATCTGGGATTGGTGGATCAGTAATGAGAAGATCTGGGATTGGTGGGGTCGGTATAGAGGAGATCTGGGATTGGTGGGGTCGGTAATGAGAAGATCTGGGATTGGTGGGATCGGTAATGAGGAGATCTGGGATTGGTGGGGTCGGTATAGAGGAGATGTGGGATTGGTGGGGTCGGTATAGAAGAGATCTGGGATTGGTGGGGTCGGTATAGAAGAGATCTGGGATTGGTGGGGTCGGTATAGAGAAGATCTGGGATTGGTGGGGTCGGTAATGAGAAGATCTGGGATTGGTGGGGTCGGTATAGAGGAGACGTGGGATTGGTGGGGTCGGTATAGAGGAGATCTGGGATTGGTGGGATCGGTAGAGAAGAGATCTGGGATTGGTGGGGTCGGTATAGAGGAGATCTGGGATTGGTGGGATCGGTAGAGAAGAGATCTGGGATTGGTGGGGTCGGTATAGAGGAGATGTGGGATTGGTGGGGTCGGTATAGAGGAGACGTGGGATTGGTGGGGTCGGTATAGAGGAGACGTGGGATTGGTGGGGTCGGTATAGAGGAGATCTGGGATTGGTGGGGTCGGTAATGAGAAGATCTGGGATCGGTAATGAGGAGATGTGGGATTGGTGGGGTCGGTATAGAGGAGATGTGGGATTGGTGGGGTCGGTATAGAGGAGACGTGGGATTGGTGGGGTCGGTATAGAAGAGATCTGGGATTGGTGGGGTCGGTATAGAGAAGATCTGGGATTGGTGGGGTCGGTAATGAGAAGATCTGGGATTGGTGGGGTCGGTATAGAGGAGACGTGGGATTGGTGGGGTCGGTATAGAGGAGATCTGGGATTGGTGGGGTCGGTATAGAGGAGATCTGGGATTGGTGGGGTCGGTATAGAGGAGATCTGGGATTGGTGGGGTCGGTATAGAGGAGATCTGGGATTGGTGGGATCGGTAGAGAAGAGATCTGGGATTGGTGGGGTCGGTATAGAGGAGACGTGGGATTGGTGGGGTCGGTATAGAGGAGATCTGGGATTGGTGGGGTCGGTATAGAGGAGATCTGGGATTGGTGGGGTCGGTATAGAGGAGATGTGGGATTGGTGGGGTCGGTAGAGAAGAGATCTGCGATTGGTGGGATCGGTAGAGAAGAGATCTGGGATTGGTGGGGTCGGTATAGAGGAGATGTGGGATTGGTGGGGTCGGTATAGAGGAGACGTGGGATTGGTGGGGTCGGTATAGAGGAGATCTGGGATTGGTGGGGTCGGTATAGAGGAGATCTGGGATTGGTGGGGTCGGTAATGAGAAGATCTGGGA
Organism: Lithobates sylvaticus; assembly: GCA_028564925.1. Classification (NCBI taxonomy): domain Eukaryota; kingdom Metazoa; phylum Chordata; class Amphibia; order Anura; family Ranidae; genus Lithobates; species Lithobates sylvaticus. The sequence goes on from CM053032.1 coordinate 274,877,577, forward strand.
TTGGTGGGGTCGGTATAGAGGAGACGTGGGATTGGTGGGGTCGGTATAGAGGAGATGTGGGATTGGTGGGGTCGGTATAGAGGAGATCTGGGATTGGTGGGGTCGGTATAGAGAAGATCTGGGATTGGTGGGGTCGGTATAGAGGAGATGTGGGATTGGTGGGGTCGGTATAGAGGAGACGTGGGATTGGTGGGGTCGGTATAGAGGAGATCTGGGATTGGTGGGGTCGGTAATGAGAAGATCTGGGATTGGTGGGGTCGGTATAGAGGAGATCTGGGATTGGTGGGGTCGGTAATGAGAAGATCTGGGATTGGTGGGGTCGGTATAGAGGAGAAGTGGGATTGGTGGGGTCGGTATAGAGGAGATCTGGGATTGGTGGGGTCGGTAATGAGAAGATCTGGGATTGGTGGGGTCGGTATAGAGGAGACGTGGGATTGGTGGGGTCGGTATAGAGGAGATGTGGGATTGGTGGGGTCGGTATAGAGGAGATCTGGGATTGGTGGGGTCGGTAATGAGAAGATCTGGGATTGGTGGGATCGGTAATGGAGAAGATCTGGGATTGGTGGGGTCGGTATAGAGAAGATCTGGGATTGGTGGGGTCGGTATAGAGGAGATCTGGGATTGGTGGGATCGGTAATGGAGAAGATCTGGGATTGGTGGGTTCGGTATAGAGGAGATCTGGGATTGGTGGGGTCGGTATAGAGGAGATCTGGGATTGGTGGGATCGGTAATGGAGAAGATCTGGGATTGGTGGGGTCGGTATAGAGGAGATCTGGGATTGGTGGATCGGTGATGAGAAGATCTGAGATGAGCTTAACTGACACTTTTTCCTCTACAGGGAACAAAGGATTGGTTGCTCTGGCTGATCTCTATGCTGCAGATTCCTTGTCATTGGTTCACTGTCTGGATGTCAGGTTGGTTTGTGTTCATCTGTCTGTCCCCGCCCTCGGGCTGAATTGGCTCCTCCCACTCTGTTCTCATAGTCTTCATCTTATGTTAATTGATCTATCTCGGGAGAAGTCCTAACCATAGATGGAGAGATCTCCCTCACAATCCAACTCCAGATGACACAGAATTGCATGCTGTGTTCATTACACCACCCATCTGTGTGATGTTTGAAAAGCTGGAGCAGCAGGAAGGTGTGTCCTGTACATTGAACAGTGGGAGGGAGCACGGAGCGTGCGTGCAGGATGGTGGGAGCAAGGAACGTGCGTGCAGGATGGTGGGAGCAAGGAACGTGCGTGCAGGATGGTGGGAGGGGGGCATGGAGCAGGCGTGCAGGATGGTGGGAGAACGGAGCGTGCGTGCAGGATGGTTGGAGCGGGCAAGAGAACGGAGCGTGTGTGCAGGAAGGTTGGAGCGGGCAAGAGCATGGAGCGTGTGTGCAGGATGGTTGGAGCGGGCAAGAGCATGGAGCGTGCGTGCAGGATGGTGGGAGGGGGGCATGGAGCGTGCGTGCAGGATGGTGGGAGCACAAAGCGTGCGTGCAGGATGGTGGGAGCACAAAGCGTGTGTGCAGGATGGTGAGAGCACGGATCGTGCGTTCAGAATGGTGGGAGCACGGAGCGCGCGTGCAGGATGGTGGGAGGGGGGCATGGAGCGTGCGTGCAGGATGGTGGGAGCACAAAGCGTGCGTGCAGGATGGTGGGAGCACAAAGCGTGCGTGCAGGATGGTGGGAGCACAAAGCGTGCGTGCAGGATGGTGGGAGCACAAAGCGTGTGTGCAGGATGGTGGGAGGGGGGCACGGAGCGTGCGTGCAGGATGGTGGGAGCACAAAGCGTGCTTTCAGAATGGTGGGAGCACGGAGCGTGCGTGCAGGATGGTGGGAGGGGGCAGAGAGCATGCGTGCAGGATGATGGGAGGGGGCAGAGAGCATGCGTGCAGGATGGTGGGAGGGGGCAGAGAGCGTGCGTGCAGGATGGTGGGAGGGGGCAGAGAGCATGCGTGCAGGATGGTGGGTGGGGGCAGAGAGCGTGCGTGCAGGATGGTGGGAGGGGGCAGAGAGCATGCGTGCAGGATGGTGGGAGGGGGCAGAGAGCGTGCGTGCAGGATGGTGGGAGGGGGCAGAGAGCGTGCGTGCAGGATGGTGGGAGGGGGAGGGAGCACGGTGGCTCTTTTCTATCAGACACAAAGCAGAGTCTGGAGCCGTGTCCAATCCCATAGGTGGCAGCATAACCCAACTGTCTGATGTCCCTCAATGTCTTATGTTAATTGATCTATCTCAGGAGAAGTCCTAACCATAGATGGAGAGATCTCCCTCACAATCCAACTCCAGATGACACAGAATTGCATGCTGTGTTCATTACACCACCCATCTGTGTGATGTTTGAAAAGCTGGAGCAGCAGGAAGGTGTGTCCTGTACATTGAACAGTGGGAGGGAGCAAGGAACGTGCGTGCAGGATGGTGGGAGCAAGGAACGTGCGTGCAGGATGGTGGGAGGGGGGCATGGAGCAGGCGTGCAGGATGGTGGGAGAACGGAGCGTGTGTGCAGGATGGTTGGAGCGGGCAAGAGAATGGAGCGTGTGTGCAGGATGGTTGGAGCGGGCAAGAGCATGGAGCGTGCGTGCAGGATGGTGGGAGGGGGGCATGGAGCGTGCGTGCAGGATGGTGGGAGCACAAAGCGTGCGTGCAGGATGGTGGGAGCACAAAGCGTGCGTGCAGGATGGTGGGAGCACAAAGCGTGCGTGCAGGATGGTGGGAGGGGGGCACGGAGCGTGCGTGCGTGCAGGATGGTGGGAGGGGGCAGAGAGCGTGCGTGCAGGATGGTGGGAGGGGGCAGAGAGCGTGCGTGCAGGATGGTGGGAGGGGGGCATGGAGCGTGTGTGCAGGATGGTGGGAGCACAAAGCGTGCGTGCAGGATGGTGGGAGCACAAATCGTGCGTGCAGGATGGTGGGAGGGGGGCACGGAGCGTGCGTGCAGAATGGTGGGAGCACGGAGCGTGCGTGCAGGATGGTGGGAGGGGGCAGAGAGCGTGCGTGCAGGATGGTGGGAGGGGGCAGAGAGCGTGCGTGCAGGATGGTGGGAGGGGGCAGAGAGCGTGCGTGCAGGATGGTGGGAGGGGGCAGAGAGCGTGCGTGCAGGATGGTGGGAGGGGGCAGAGAGCGTGCGTGCAGGATGGTGGGAGGGGGCAGAGAGCGTGCGTGCAGGATGGTGGGAGGGGGGGTGTCCAATCCCATAGGTGGCAGCATAACCCAACTGTCTGATGTCCCTCAATGGAGGAGATTGGCGAGAATCGGAGGATCAGAAGTGAAATGTGTTTTATGTTTATAAATTGATTTGTGAAAAAATATGTAAAATAATTCATCCAGCTTTGTGCTTTACAAAGCTGGGTAGGTGAATGTTCGGGGAGGGGGAGGTGAATGTTTGGGGTGAGGGGGTGAATAGTTGGGGGAGGTGAATGTTTGGGGTGAGGGGGTGAATAGTTGGGGGAGGGGATGTGAAGGTTTAGGGCGGAGTTTTTTGCTTAACCGTCTCTTTCCCTCCGCAGCTCTAACTGCATCACCTCGGCCGGTCTGCTCCAGTTTGCGAAGAAGTTGGAGGGATTGGGGAACATTAAGCTGCGGCGGCTCCTTGTCACACAGAACGGGCTGGACATGGACCCCATAACTACCCACAATGCCCTGAGGACTCTGGAGAGAATTTGTTGTGTCGTTAAGGACAGCTGGGACCCCGCACACGCCTTCGTTGACCATGTCAGCGTCATGTGACCTGCGTATTGTATAGATGGCGGAACGTGCTGTGCATGCTCTGTACGTCACACCGCGGCCTCTGAACACCCCGGACTTCACTTATTATGCATGTCTACTTATGGATTTCCCAGGGTGGGCGGGGCTGGTCTGAGTGCCGCCTTGTCTATCTCCATATGTGCTCTTCTATGATCTTCCACTGATGCCAAAAAAAGCTGCAACCATGACCGTGCAATTCACAGAGTGACCACCGGAGGGAGCATGACAGTGCAATTCACAGAGTGACCACCGGAGGGAGCATGACAGTGCAATTCACAGAGTGACCACCGGAGGGAGCATGACAGTGCAATTCACAGAGTGACCACCGGAGGGAGCACGGCTCACATTGCAGAACACGTCCTGCCATGTGTCAGTCTGTCTCCTGTGGTTGTCACCTGGTATCATTGTTGTCACAGACAGCCTTAGACTTGGAGGGGGTGTAGATTGGCTGAGGGGGGGGCAGATGAGATGTCGTTCTGCAGTGCTCAGAGATGCTGAGGACTGTCAGCGGTGAGAGATCCTGTCTGCAGGGATTAGTGTTTTCATGGGGGAGGGGGTCATTCCTGTTGGCAAAGAAGTAATCTGGGGGAGCAGAATTTGTCTGCAATAATCCAACATGGCCGACAGTGCCTTCCCCTGATAGTCAGCCATGATTGGGGGTAGCCGGCCAGTACTGAGCGTCTCATTTTGGGCATCTTATAAAAGAAGTAATAGACTTCCATAGCCGATCTGTCCCAAAAAATGCTGCTCAACTGGCTGCCTTACTGATCCTCTGACTTCTCTGTAGCCCCAGTCCCTGAGAGAGATTCAGAATTCTGCCTTACAGAAGTATTGAATTCAGAAAGCCCAGTGAGGAAGTCTCTCTATATATCGGCAGAGACTCGTCCACTTTAGGTTCTTAGCACCGTTTATTTCCATGTAATAGATGGAGAGCAGCTAGTGTACATTTCCTGCAGGGGGTGGCATTGTGCCAAGGACACCCCATTATCGCTGCAGTACAGGGGCCTGGACACTAGAGGGTGGCAGTGCCTGCCAAGGAGGACACTCCATTACCTCTGCAGTACAGGGACCTGGACACTAGAGGGAGGAGGACACCCCATTACCTCCGCAGTACAGGGACCTGGACACTAGAGGGCGGCAGAGCAGGTCAATGACACCCCATTATCTTTGCAGTATAGGGACACTAGAGGGCGGCAGTGCCTGCCAAGGTCACCCCATTACCTCTGCAGTACAGGGACCTGGACACTGGAGGGTGGCAGTGTGCCAAGGACACCCCATTACCTCTGCAGTACAGGATCACAGGCACTAGAGGGTGGCAGTGCATACCAAGGGCACCCCATTATCTCTGCAGTATAGGGACATTAGAGGGCGTTATCTCTGCAGTACAGGGTACTAGAGGGTGGCAGTGCCTACCAAGGAGGACACCCCATTACTTCTGCAGTACAGGGACCTGGACACTAGAGGGTGGCAGTGCGGGCCAAGGACACCCCATTACCTCTGCAGTATAGTGGCCTGGACACTAGAGGGCGGCAGTGCCTGCCAAGGAGGACACCCCATTACCTCTGCAGTACAGGGACCTTGGCACTAGAGGGCGGCAGAGCAGGTCAATGACACCCCATTATCTTTGCAGTATAGGGACACTAGAGGGCGTTAGCTCTGCAGTACAGGGACCTGGACACTAGAGGGTGGCAGTGCCTACCAAGGAGGACACCCCATTACCTCTGCATTACAGGGACCTGGACACTATAGGGCGGCAGTGCGGGCCAAGGACACCCCATTACCTCTGCAGTATAGTGGCCTGGACACTAGAGGGCGGCAGTGCCTGCCAAGGAGGACACCCCATTACCTCTGCAGTACAGGGACCTTGGCACTAGAGGGCGGCAGAGCAGGTCAATGACACCCCATTATCTTTGCAGTATAGGGACACTAGAGGGCGTTAGCTCTGCAGTACAGGGACCTGGACACTAGAGGGCGGCAGTGCCTGCCAAGGAGGACACCCCATTACCTCTGCAGTACAGGGGCCTGGACACTAGAGGGCGGCAGTGCGGGCCAAGGACACCCCATTACCTCTGCAGTATAGTGACCTGGACACTAGAAGGCAGCAGTGCCTGTAAAGGACACCCCATTACCTCTGCAGTACAGGGACCTTGGCACTAGAGGGCGGCAGAGCAGGTCAATGACACCCCATTATCTTTGCAGTATAGGGACACTAGAAGGCGTTAGCTCTGCAGTACAGGGACCTGGACACTAGAGGGCGGCAGTGCCTGCCAAGGACACCCCATTACCTCTGCAGTACAGGGACCTGGACACTAGAGGGCGGCAGTGCGGGCCAAGGACACCCCATTACCTCTGCAGTATAGTGGCCGGGACACTAGAGGGCGGCAGTGCCTGCCAAGGAGGACACCCCATTACCTTTGCAGTACAGGGACCTGGGCACTAGAGGGCGGCAGTGCCTGCCAAGGACACCCCATTACCTCTGCAGTACAGGGACCTGGACACTAGAGGGCGGCAGTGCCTGTAAAGGACACCCCATTACCTCTGCAGTACATGGGCACAGACACTAGAGGGCGGCATAGACCACATGACACTCCCAGACCGCTGAGAATGGAGGAAGCCCTGAAAGCTGATGAGACACGAACGATTCTGTATATGCAGCACTCTTCTTCTTCTTCTTCACTCAGGAATGATCTTCCCCGGCTCCTCCGGATTGTTGTTATCAGCAGTCTTGGGGTGGAAGCGCTCCGTTCCTTTCTATGCCAATGTAAATAGTGTTTTTTTTTTTTATCATCTCTGAAACATAATTGTAATAATTCTGGAATAAAGGTGATTGTAAAAGAAGTGCCGAGGAGGTTTTTTTTATTTTTATGGGGGGGGGATGGGGTGGAAGATGCCAGAGACGGCCTGTGTATGGCAGGATTGAGGCCGGGACTATCCAACCAATAAGGGAGTCTGAAACGTCTGTTGTATCGCCCAACCGCTTGTGTTACTATGGCGATATCAGCCATCTTGGTGGGAAAGATCAATATGACGGGAAAAGCTGAAGTATCTTTCTGGGGAAAATGCTGCTTCTGGCTTCCTTCAGTGCTAGATGTGTGTTTAAGGCCTTGGTAGGTGCTTGATCACATGATCTCTGCTGAAAACACTAGAATCGGCCAATCAGAACTCTGCCCCTTCCACGCAGATTTCACGACTTGGTGTCTCCTAAGTCACATCATCAGCACAAAAAAAAAAGCCGAAAGCAGCATTTTCTCCAGGAACTTTTGTACTTACCATAAACCCATTTCTTGGAGTTTGGAGGGACAGAATTGTAGAGACACCCAAGTTATACTGCCACCTACAGGAGACCTGGACACAGGCATACAAAAATCCACCCCAACCTCACCCTGACACTCCTGTACTCAGAGGGCCCCAGTGTTGTGGTGAAGCAGTACTGAGTCCAAAGGGGGGAAACGGAGGAGGGGACCTGCGTCTCTTCATTAACTCCAAGAAAATACATTTTATTGCAAGCACAAAAATCCTGTGTTTGCTCTCCAATGGAGGGGCTCAGGAATTCAGATACTGTTGGGGCGTCCAAAAAAAGTTGACAACACCAAAAAACCCCACCAGGACGACGGGGGAGCACCTGCAGCCCAGGAGCCGCCTGAAGGGCCAACACCCAAATAGGAAAGGATGAGAACCCCACTAGGACGACGGGGGAGCACCTGCAGCCCAGGAGCCACCTGAAGGGCCAACACCCAAATAGGAAAGGATGAGAACCCCACTAGGACGACGGGGGAGCACCTGCAGCCCAGGAGCCACCTGAAGGGCCAACACCCAAATAGGAAAGGATGAGAACCCCACTAGGACGACGGGGGAGCACCTGCAGCCCAGGAGCCACCTGAAGGGCCAACACCCAAATAGGAAAGGATGAGAACCCCACTAGGACGACGGGGGGAACACCTGCAGCCCAGGAGCCGCCTGAAGGGCCAACACCCAAATAAGAAAGGATGAGAACCCCACCAGGACGACGGGGGAGCACCTGCAGCTCAGGAGCCACCTGAAGGGCCAACACCCAAATAGGAAAGGATGAGAACCCCACTAGGACGACGGGGGAGCACCTGCAGCCCAGGAGCCACCTGAAGGGCCAACACCCAAATAGGAAAGGATGAGAACCCCACTAGGACGACGGGGGAGCACCTGCAGCCCAGGAGCCACCTGAAGGGCCAACACCCAAATAGGAAAGGATGAGAACCCCACCAGGACAACAGGGGAGCACCTGCAGCCCAGGAGCCACCTGAAGGCCCAACACCCAAATAGGGAAGGATGAGAACCCCACCAGGGCGACGGGGGAGCACCTGCAGCCCAGGAGCCACCTGAAGGGCCAACACCCAAATAGGAAAGGATGAGAACCCCACTAGGATGAAGGGGGAGCACCTGCAGCCCAGGAGCCACCTGAAGGGCCAACACCCAAATAGGAAAGGATGAGAACCCCACTAGGACGACGGGGGGAACACCTGCAGCCCAGGAGCCACCTGAAGGGCCAACACCCAAACAGGAAAGGATGAGAACCCCACTAGGACGACGGGGGAGCACCTGCAGCCCAGGAGCCACCTGAAGGGCCAACACCCAAACAGGAAAGGATGAGAACCCCACTAGGACGACGGGGAAGCACCTGCAGCCCAGGAACCACCTGAAGGGCCAACACCCAAATAGGAAAGGATGAGAACCCCACCAGGATGATGGGGGGAACACCTGCAGCCCAGGAGCCACCTGAAGGGCCAACACCCAAATAGGAAAGGATGAGAACCCCACCAGGACGACGGGGGAGCACCTGCAGCCCAGGAGCCACCTGAAGGGCCAACACCCAAATAGGAAAGGATGAGAACTCCACTATGATGACGGGGGAGCACCTGCAGCCCAGGAGCCACCTAAAGGGCCAACACCCAAATAGGAAAGGATGAGAACCCCCCTAGGACGACGGGGGGCACCTGAAGGGCCAACACCCAAATAGGAAAGGATGAGGTGGGACCTCCTACCAGATAGTGGAGCCTATCGCATGACCGAGGGCAGAACACAGAGGATCAAGCTGGTGCCCCCAGACCGGGATGAAAAGGGTCACCACCAGAAGGGAATAACTAGTAAGTAGCTAATAAGGAAGGAAGACTGATCCTGAACCAGCGAGAAGCTCAACAATTATATAAGGTTCTAATCACACACAGAGGTTGGACTTGTGTCTTTTTTTCGACCTCACCTACTATGTAACCTACAAAAAACACAGGTGATACAATACAGTCACAATGGGGAAGACACAGCCTGAACTGGAAAGGATAATCCCCAGGCAGGGACAAGGACAGGATAAAGAAAACCTAAAACAAACAAAGGGTGGGTCCAAGAAAACAACCAGCCAGTCCCCAATGGGTTCATCACTATCCCATGACCAAGGAAGGTTGCCAAGCAAGGTAAACTAGGGAATGTACAGTATAGTACATAATAACCCGCAAGGGTAAGCGCAGACTCTTGAGCCGGGGTCAGACCCGGGGGCTGTGTCATGGTGAGTCTTCAGAGACGGGGTCAGACCCGGGGGCTGTGTCATGGCGAGTCTTCAGAGACGGGGTCAGACCCGGGGGCTGTGTCATGGCGAGTCTTCAGAGACGGGGTCAGACCTGAGGCTGTGTCATGGTGAGTCTTCAGAGAAGGGGTCAGACCTGAGGCTGTGTCATGGTGAGTCTTCAGAGAAGGGGTCAGACCTGAGGCTGTGTCATGGTGAGTCTTCAGAGACGGGGTCAGACCTGAGGCTGTGTCATGGTGAGTCTTCAGAGAAGGGGTCAGACCTGAGGCTGTGTCATGGTGAGTCTTCAGAGACGGGGTCAGACCCGGGGCTGTGTCATGGTGATTCTTCAGAGATGGGGTTAGACCCGGGGCTGTGTCACAGTGAGTCTTCAGAGACGGGGTCAGACCTGGAGCCGTGTCATGGTGAGTCTTCAGAGACGGGGGCAGACCCAGGGCTGTGTCATGGTGAGTCTTCAGAGACGGGGTTAGACCCGGGGCTGTGTCACAGTGAGTCTTCAGAGACGGGGTCAGATCTGGGGCTGTCTCATGGTGAGTCTTCAGAGACGGGGTCAGACCCGGGGCTGTGTCATGGTGAGTCTTCAGAGACGGGGTCAGACCTGGGGCTGTGTCATGGTGAGTCTTCAGAGACGGGGTCAGACCCGGGGCTGTGTCATGGTGAGTCTTCAGAGACGGAGTCAGACCTGGGGCCGTGTCGCTGTGAGTCTTCAGAGACGGGGTCAGACCCGGGGCTGTGTCACAGTGAGTCTTCAGAGACGGGGTCAGACCCGGGGCTGTGTCATGGTGAGTCTTGAGAATCGGGGTCAGACCCGGGGCTGTGTCATGGTGAGTCTTCAGAGACGGGGTCAGACCCGGGGCTGTGTCATGGTGAGTCTTCAGAGACGGGGTCAGACCCGGGGCTGTGTCACGGTGAGTCTTCAGAGACGGGGTCAGACCCGGGGCTGTGTCACGGTGAGTCTTCAGAGACGGGGTCAGACCCGGGGCTGTGTCACGATGAGTCTTCAGAGACGGGGTCAGACCCGGGGCTGTGTCATGGTGAGTCTTCAGAGACGGAGTCAGACCTGGGGCCGTGTCGCGGTGAGTCTTCAGAGACGGGTCAGACCTGAGGCTGCGTTGCGGTGAGTCTTCAGAGACGGGGTCAGACCCGGGGCTGTGTCATGGTGAGTCTTCAGAGATGGGGTCAGCCCCGAAGCTGTGTCATGGTGAGTCTTCAAAGACGGGGTCAGACCTACGGCTGTGTCATGGTGAGTCTTCAGAAACGGGGTCAGACCCGGGCTGTGTTATGGTGAGTCTTCAGAGATGGGGTCAGACCCGGGGCTGTGTCATGGTGAGTCTTTGGAGACAGGGTCAGACCCGGGGCCGTGTCATGGTGAGTCTTCAGAGATGGGGTCAGACCAGGGCCGTGTCATGGTGAGTCTTCAGAGACGGGGTCAGACCCGGGGCTGTGTCACGGTGAGTCTTCAGAGACGGGGTCAGACCCGGGGCTGTGTCACGGTGAGTCTTCAGAGACGGGGTCAGACCCGGGGCTGTGTCATGGTGAGTCTTCAGAGACGGAGTCAGACCTGGGGCCGTGTCGCGGTGAGTCTTCAGAGACGGGGAGACCTGAGGCTGCGTCGCGGTGAGTCTTCAGAGACGGGGTCAGACCCGGGGCTGTGTCATGGTGAGTCTTTGGAGACGGGGTCAGACCCGGGGCCGTGTCATGGTGAGTCTTCAGAGATGGGGTCAGCCCCGAAGCTGTGTCATGGTGAGTCTTCAGAGACGGGGTCAGACCTACGGCTGTGTCATGGTGAGTCTTCAGAGACGGGGTCAGACCCGGGCCGTGTTATGGTGAGTCTTCAGAGATGGGGTCAGACCCGGGGCTGTGTCATGGTGAGTCTTTGGAGACAGGGTCAGACCCGGGGCCGTGTCATGGTGAGTCTTCAGAGATGGGGTCAGACCCGAAGCTGTGTCACAGTGAGTCTTCAGAGATGGGGTCAGACCAGGGCCGTGTCATGGCGAGTCTTCAGAGACGGGGTCAGACCCGGGGGCTGTGTCATGGTGAGTCTTTGGAGACAGGGTCAGACCTGGGGCTGTGTCATGGTGAGTCTTCAGAGACGGGGTCAGACCCAGGGGCTGTGTCATGGTGAGTCTTTGGAGACAGGGTCAGACCTGGGGCTGTGTCATGGTGAGTCTTCAGAGACGGGGTCAGACCCGAAGCTGTGTCACAGTGAGTCTTCAGAGATGGGGTCAGACCCGGGGGCTGTGTCATGGTGAGTCTTCAGAGAGGGGGTCAGACCCGGGGCCGTGTCATGGTGAGTCTTCAGAGACGGGGTCAGACCCGGGGCCGTGTCATGGTGAGTCTTCAGAGACGGGGTCAGACCCGGAGCTGTGTCATGGTGAGTCTTCAGAGAGGGGGTCAGACCCGGGGCCGTGTCATGGTGAGTCTATAGAGAGGGGGTCAGACCCGGGGCCGTGTCATGGTGAGTCTTCAGAGATGGGGTCAGACCCGGGGCCGTGTCATGGTGAGTCTATAGAGATGGGGTCAGACCCGGGGCCGTGTCATGGTGAGTCTTCAGAGATGGGGTCAGACCCGGGGCCGTGTCATGGTGAGTCTATAGAGAGGGGGTCAGACCCGGGGGCCGTGTCATGGTGAGTCTTCAGAGATGGGGTCAGACCCGGAGCTGTGTCATGGTGAGTCTTCAGAGACAGGGTCAGACCCGGGGCTGTGTCATGGCGAGTCTTCAGAGATGGGGTCAGACCCGGGGCTGTGTCACAGCAAGTCTTCAGAGACGGAGTCAGACCCGGGGCTGTCATGGCTCTGGACACAGAAAGTGCACCACTGCTAACTCTACCAGTACACTCAGGTCTGGAATGCTAGCCCTGCATCTCCAGTCCAGTGAGGTCCAGGTGTGACCTCCAACGCTAGGCTGAAGAATCGCAGATCCTGCGATATAGAGACCAGCTCTGCTCTCAGTCCAGGAAGTAGATGGTGACCCCAGATGATGCCTGAACAAAGAGGGCGCCGTCCTCCTGCAGAGAAACGCAGATCATCATCAGGGGGAGTCCTGTGATTTCTGTGAGAGGGAATAAATACCTGGACGGGTCTCACCGACACATCCCGGAGCATGCCGCACAAAATATATGTGATGACAGGTTCACTTTAAAGCACAAATACACACTGAATTTTTATTTTTTATTATTCAAATTATACAGAAAACCTTCCATAGGAAGATGAAACATTTCCAAACGTAAACCAAACATTTTGTATTCCTGCGCCCCTCCCCCGAGGGCGGACACCTTAGGGGGGGATTTAAGGAAAACAGGCCGCTGACTTTGTAGGGGAATCTCCCCCGGGTAGCAAAGAATCAGGTTCAGGGGAAAAAATAAATACATTTTTTTGCTTGCATGTAATTGGATGATGAAAGTCAGCAGAGCTTCCCTAACCCATTCACTGAGCGAAGTGCGGTCAGCAGCCCATTTGCCTTCAGTAAATCCTCCTTGTTGTGTCTCATACAAAAATGGAAAAAAAAATCAATAAATAAAGTCTAATGTGACAGAAGGCCTTGTGTCAGGACTTCCTATTCTCAGACCAGCGACCAGCGCTGACCCCAGGGACATTTCTGGGCTGTTTCCAGCAGGTGGCAGCAGAACACCGATGACATTTCTTGGCTGTGTCCAGCAGGTGGCAGCAAATCACCAGTGACATTTCTGGGCTGTGTCCAGCAGGTGGCAGCAGAACACCGACGACATTTCTTCCAGCAGGTGGCAGCAGAACACCAGTGACATTTCTTGGCTGTGTCCAGCAGGTGGAAGCAGAACACCGGCGACATTTCTTCCAGCAGGTGGCAGCAGAACACCAGTGACATTTCTTGGCTGTGTCCAGCAGGTGGTATCAGAACACCGGTGACATTTCTGGGCTGTGTCCAGCAGGTGGCAGCAGAACACCGGTGACATTTCTTGGCTGTGTCCAGCAGGTGACAGTGACATTTCTGGGCTGTGTCCAGCAGGTGGCAGCAGAACACCGGTGACATTTCTTGGCTGTGTCCAGCAGGTGGCAGCAGAACACCGGTGACATTTCTTGGCTGTGTCCAGCAGGGGGTAGTGGATTGTGGCTCCACTCTCTCCCGTCCTCTGATCCGCAGCCATTACCCCATGACAGTGAAAAACCTTTTTGGATTCTGGGAAAGGACCCCCTGAGGCACCCCAGTTCCTGCCCCTCCAGTCCCCGGCAGGGGCACCCCAGGTCTTGCCCTTCTATCCACTGGCAGCGCTATACCACCCCCCTCTGCTCCTCATGTGAGCGTTGGTGAAATGTGAATGTTACGGCGGCATCCCAAGCCGCCACCAGGACGGTATCCCGCAGGCCACGCTTGTCTGCGCAGTGATTCCACTGAGATAAGTCCGAGGTGCAGTCCGCGCCATCGGGGGGCGGCCGTACCTGGCGTCCGTTCACACAGCGGCGACACCGGAACCTGCATCAACCAATCAGAAAAAAACCCACTGAGAACATCAAATATATGAAGACATAAAACCACACAAATAACCATCTTCCCAATTAAGGAGGACCTGTCCAGTGCTGACCTCCTCCTGGAAATGCTGATTATCTGGCTGCCATGCTCATCCTCTGGCCCTCTAAGTCACTGACCCAGAAAGAAAGCCGATGAGTTTAGACTTCAATGGGCACATGCTTGTCCCACTTCAGTAACTGAGAGGATCGGCCTAATAGACAGGAAACCAGCATTGCAGAAGCTCAGCGATGGCGACCTCCATACTTCTCCCAACTACCAGGATGGGTGGTGGGAAGATACGAGTCCTCAAGGACACAAGACAATACCCTGCTACCCCCCCCCCCCCTCCAAATAAAGTACAGAACGACCCACCCCCTCTCTAGCTACATGAAGTACAGACTCCTCCCCCCCAGCTATAATAAGTAGAGTGACCCCAGACTCACTTGTCATGCGTGTCGCTCGTCGTGTCCTCATTCAGTGTGAAGAGTTCCTTCAGTTCTCCGACAGAGAAATGTCTCTCTACGTCCTGCTCCTCATCCACCACGCAGCTACTCAACGCTTTCTTGTGTGCCTGACGCTGGAAGATCTTCTCCTCGATGGTTCCCGTCTGAAAGAGAAGACAAGCAGAGTGTAGGTGGAGCGTGAAGATCTTCAACCACCTTGCTCCCATCCCCCACCTCCATTATCGGCTCAAGTCACAAGGATGGTCACGTGTCTGGAAGTTCTAAATCTCATTGAAAATAACTGACACTAATAAGGGTCCTCCTCCTGGTGTAATCTCATTGGACTGAAAATAACTGACACTTTTTAATAAGGGTCCTCCTCCTGGTGTGTCAGCTTTGTGAAAAAAATGGGTTTTGTACTTCCTGTAGATTCCTGTTCTGGGAGTCAATGGAGGGACACAAGACTTCAGATGCAGTCGGGTTAATACTGCCACTTACAGGAGGAAAGGACATTGGCAAACAGAAGTTATTAAGCCAGCCCCTGTATTGTATAGCCCCTCCTCTACCCAGCATGCCTCCGTTTGTAGCAAGTAGTACCAAGAGAATGATAAGTGCAGCGGGGGGGGGGGGGGGGTGTTACACAGTGAACTACAAGAAAATTTGGATTTGTGGTTGACCTGGGGTAGGGGTAAGAGGGGGGGATATGGTGGGATCTCTGCATCCTGGGATGGATTCCAAGAAAAGGTAAACCCAAAATACTCAGTTCTTCAAAAACACAGCAACTAGGCCAATACGCCCAACATTCACCAAATGGCAAACCTGGCAAGCTCCTCCTCCAGAAGGTTGCAAACTTGACAAGCTCCTCCTCCGGAAGGTTGCAAATTTGGCAAGCTCCTCCTCCGGAAGGTTGCAAACTTGGCAAGCTCCTCCTACAGAAGGTTGCAAACTTGGCAAGCTCCTCCTCCAGAAGGTTGCAAACTTGGCAAGCTCCTCCTCCAGAAGGTTGCAAACTTGGCAAGCTCCTCCTCCAGAAGGTTGCAAACTTGGCAAGCTCCTCCTCCAGTAGTGGGACAAACCTGGCCAGCTCCTTCTCCATGCTTTGTAATAAATCAGATACTGACAGTGCAGTCACCATCAAACAACCGTCATCTGCAAAACTGTCTGCTGACCCCCTCTTGTGGGGCCCTCAGGACCCCTCCGTCATGGTGCCGGCACCCCACCTCATGCCACTCCAACTACTATGTACCCCCTCAGAATCAGTTCCACCCACATATGCCTAAAGTCCCCCCAAGTCTGATATGAAGGAGAGACAATCACCGAGAGCAGCCGGTAGATGTAGCAGGTCTTCTTTTGCCCGTCCCGCCACACACGCGCCATGGCCTGCTCATCATTAGCCGGGTTCCAGTCCGGGTCAAACATGACCAATCGATTGGCTCCGATGAGATTCAGACCGCAACCTCCGGCTTTGCTGCTGAGCATAAAGATGAACTCCGGGCTCTGCAAGACAAAAAAGTGGGCGGAGATTGGTTAAAATAGTGGGTGGAGGGGTGGGTGAAGAGGTTGGTTAGAGAGGTTGGGTGGAGAGGTGAGTGGAGGGGTTGGGTAGAAGAGTGGGCGGAGAGGTAGGTTGGTTGGAGAGGTGGGAGGAGGGGTGGGTGGAAAGGTTGGTTGGTTGAAGAGGTTGGTTGGTTGGTTGGAGAGGTGGATGGAGGGGTGGGTGGAGGACTGAACGGAGAGGGTGGGTGGAGAGGTTGGTTGGAGAACTGGGAGGAGGGGTGGGTGGAGAAGTGGATGTGTGGAGGAGTGGACAGAGAGGGTGGGTGGAGAGGTTGGTTGGTTGAAGAGGTGGGAGGAGGGGTGGGTGGAGGAGTGGATGGAGAGGGTGGGTGGAGGAGTGGACGGAGAGGGTGGGTGTAAAGGTTGGTTGGTTGGTTGGAGAGGTGGGAGGAGGGGTGGGTGGAGAGGTTGGTTGGTTGGAGGGGTGGGTGGAGGAGTGGACGGAGAGGGTGGGTGGAGAGGTTGGTTGGAGGTGGGAGGAGTGGATGGAGAGGGTGGGTGGAGAGGTTGGTTGGAGCAGTGGGTGGAGAGGTTGGTTGGTTGAAGAGGTTTGCTGGTTGGTTGGAGAGGTGGGTGGAGGAGTGGATGGAGAGGGTGGGTGGAGAGGTTGGTTGGAGAGGTGGGAGGAGGAGTGGATGGAGAGGTTGGTTGGTTGGAGGGGTGGGTGGAGAGGTTGGTTGGTTGGTTGGAAAGGTGGGAGGAGTGGATGGAGAAGGTGGAGAGGTTGGTTGGTTGGTTGGGGAGGTGGGAGGAGTGGATGGAGAGGTTGGTTGGAGGGGTGGGTGGAGAAGTGGATGGAGAGGGTGGGTGGAGAGGTTGGTTGGTTGGAGAGGTGGAGGAGGGGTGGGTGGAGAAGAGGATGAAGAGGGTAGGTGGAGAGGTTGGTTGGTGAGGTGGGAGGGGTGGGTGGAGGAGTGGTTGGAGAGGTGGGAGGAGGAGTGGATGGAGAGGTTGGTTGGTTGGAGAGGTGGGAGGAGTAGTGGGTGGGGAGGTTTGTTGGTTGGTTGGAGAGGTGGGAGGAGTGGATGGAGAGGGTGGGTGGAGAGGTTGGATGGTTGGAGAGGTGGGAGGAGGGGGGGTGGAGAAGTTGGTTGGAGAGGTGAGAGGAGAAGTGGGTGGAAGAGTGGACGGAGAGGTGGGAGGAGGGAGTGGGTGGAGAAGTGGACGGAGAGGAGGGTGGGTGGAGGGGTTGTTGAGGGAGGCGTAGAAAGGTGGGCAAAGAAAGGGGTAGGTGGAAAAGTGGACGGAGAGGAGGGTTGGCGAAGGGGTTGTTGAGGGAGGGGTGGAAAGGTGGACGGGGTTCATACCGAAAGACTGTTGAATTTCTCCACGATCTTGGCTCTCTTCTTTATGGACATGGTCCCATCCAGACGTACATAGAGATACCTGGAGGAGGAAACATCACATGATAGGTCTCATCCCTCCACAGGGGGGCGCTATCATTGGAAGATGAATGTATGGATGCGTGTGCGCCAGGCATGAAAAGCATGTAGAACTGTTCCTGGCACATCGCTGGGCACCCCTTGACAATGGTGACTTCTCTGGGCGTCATCCTCATCCTCCCCATTCAAGTATAAAACTCCTGAATGTCAGAAGAGGACATCCCCCCTCCCCCCATACTTGTACACAGACAGGTCCTCTTCTCACCTCCTGCTCCTGCACAGCTTCTCAAACAGGTCCAGGGTCTGGGTGTAGTTGGAGACGAGAACGACCTTATCAGTGCTGGAGCTCCGAGTCACAGCCAGGATGTAGTCCAGGACCAGCATCTTACCTGCAAGGAAAGACATATTCAGTGTCCACCCTGAGCACAGCGCCCCCTACAGGGGAGACCCCCACACAGCACACCGCCCCCTACAGGGGAGACCCCCACACAGCACACCGCCCCCTACAGGGGAGACCCCCACACAGCACAGCGCCCCCTACAGGGGAGACCCCCAGACAACAGCGCCCCCTACAGGGGACACCCCCACCAAGCATAGCGCCACCTACAGGGGAGACCCCCCACACAGCACAGCGCCCCCCCTACAGGGGAAACCCCCACACAGCACAGCGCCCCCTACAGGGGAGACCACCACACAGCACAGCGCCCCCTACAGGGGAGACCCCCACACAGCACAGCGCCCCCTACAGGGGAGACCCCCCCACACAGCACAGCGCCCCCTACAGGGGAGACCACCACACAGCACAGCGCCCCTTACAGGGGAGACCCCCACACAGCACAGCGCCCCCTACAGGGGATACCCCCACACAGCACAGCGCCCCCTACAGGGGAGACCACCACACAGCACAGCGCCCCTTACAGGGGAGACCCCCACACAGCACAGCGCCCCCTACAGGGGATACCCCCACACAGCACAGCGCCCCCTACAGGGGAGACCCCCACACAGCACAGCGCCCCCTACAGGGGAGACCCCCACACAGCACAGCGCCCCCTACAGGGGAGACCACCACACAGCACAGCGCCCCCTACAGGGGAAACCACCACACAGCACAGCGCCCCCTACAGGGGAGACCCCCACACAGCACAGCGCCCCCTACAGGGGAGACCACCACACAGCACAGCGCCCCCTACAGGGGAGACCACCACACAGCACAGCGCCCCCTACAGGGGAGACCCCCACACAGCACAGCGCCCCCTACAGGGGAGACCACCACACAGCACAGCGCCCCTACAGGGGAGACCCCCACACAGCCCCCTACAGGGGAGACCCCCACACAGCACAGCGCCCCCTACAGGGGAGACCCCCACACAGCACAGCGCCCCCTACAAGGAAGACCACCACATAGCACAGCGCCCCCTACAGGGGAGACCACCACACAGCACAGCGCCCCCTACAGGGGAGACCCCCACACAGCACAGCGCCCCCTACAGAGGAGACCCCCACACAGCACAGCGCCCCCTACAGAGGAGACCCCCACACAGCACAGCGCCCCCTACAAGTAAACACCCAACATCAAGCACAGTGGCATTTAAAGGGGAACCCCACACACATACCTGATAGCTGCGGCTCCACACACTTGGTGCTGTATCCTGGCGGGAAGAGATCAGCTGCTCCCTGGAATCCTTCTTCCTCCTCCATACACTTGTCATAGATAAGAGCCGGATCTGGACAACACACACAACTGTCACTTTTTAGTCATTAGAGGAGCGGAGACACAAACTATTGTGGGAAATCTCCCCATTGTGGGAGGGGCAGAGACACAAACTACTGCAGGAAATCACATCATTGTGGGAGGGGCAGAGACACAAACCTACTGCAGGAAATCTCCCCATTGTGGGAGGGGCAGAGACGCAAACTACTGCAGGAAATCTCTTCATTGTGGGAGGGGCAGAGACACAAACTACTGCTGGGAATCTCATCATTGTGGGAGGGGCAAAGATACAAACTACTGCAGGAAATTTCACTATTGTGGGAGGGGCAAAGACACAAACTACTGCAGGAAATCTCCCCATTGTGGGAGGGGCAGAGACACAAACTACTGGCAGGAAATCTCACCATTGTGGGAGGGGCAGAGACACAAACTACTGCAGGAAATTTCACTATTGTGGGAGGGGCAAAGACACAAACTACTGCAGGAAATCTCAGTATTCCAGTCTCAGTGATATAAAAGGCTTGCTGGTGATTGCTCCATGTATTTTAGTGTTGGGTGGAGTAGACCTCTGTATATAGTATATACTCACGATTGCACAGCTTCTTCAGTGAGGTGATGGAAGACAAGGAGGAAACGCTGATTTTGCCCTCGTTCAGCTCCTCTGCAGGTTTCATTTGTTTTAGGAATCGTTTGTAAAGTTCAGATTGCAGCGGAGTCAGCCTGGAACACAAAAAGACTTCTAGAAACCAGACAGCCAATCAGAATGCTTTGCAGCTCTAGGAACCTGCCGCAGCCAATGAGACGCTGGACAGGCAGACAGATTGCTCCCACAGACAATTGTTGGGAATCTCTGATCTGTATGAAGTTATAGACACATGCAGAGAGTGGGGCCCCGGGGCGGGGGCGGATCACCCCTATAAACCCGGGTGCTCTACGCCCTTCTAGGGGGAGGAGCTCCCGTGCCGGCAACTCTTTGCTGCTTTGTTTGGAACGATAAAGTTGTCAGCATTCAAACTTTCCTGACTGCAGCCGGCTTTTCCTCTTTCCTGGACTCACCTGGAGATTGTTGGAGAGCGATTCATGTCTATCAAATATAGAAATATCAGAGAACCTTCCGGAGGAAATGAAATCCGTCCCGACACTTACCTGCAGCACACAACCTGCTCAATCTTCACCGGCAGATACTTGGAGAGAATGTCCGACGTCCTTCTAATGAGACACCTGCAAAGCAGAGACAATCGTCTGAGTGTGGCACACGAGACCCCCAAACATGGCCGAAACCAGCCGCCCCGCGCCCCCCACTTCATACATCCATGGCCGCCCCCCCCCCCCCCCCGCCAAACCTCATACAGCCGCGGCCACCCCACCTTAAAAACTCATATAGCCATGGCCAGATGGCCAGCCCCCACCACCCCACCTCTCACACAGCCATGTATATAAATGAGATGTGCACCTGCCTGTGCTTAGAATAGCAATCACAGGTACAACTCGCACAATAAAACACGGGGACCACCAACCAACCTGTTTACAACACCAATCAGCTCTTTCAGCTTCTCTTCGCCTTTCTGGCGGTCGGCGGGGCTGGCGTCGGCGTCTCTCCCTTTCAGGATGGGGACTTCAAATCTCCTCTTAAACTCCTGGGCCGTTCCTGCGGACGGGGGAATCGTTATGACGGATCCACACATGGAGGTGATAGAACATCTTCCCCCGAACAACCATTTACCACCCCCAACCTTCCATCGACCCCCCCTCAGCGTCTCACCCCGAACAACCATTGACCCCCCATAGAGCCTCACCCCAAACAACCATTGACCCCCCATAGAGCCTCACCCCAAACAACCAATGACCCCCCCAACCTTCCACCCCCCCCTCAGAGTCTGACCCCGAACAACCATTTACCACCCCCAACCTTCCATCGACCCCCCCCCCCTCAGAGTCTGACCCCGAACAACCATTGACCCTCCATAGAGCCTCACCCTGGACAACCATTGACCCCCCCCCCCCCTCAGAGCCTCACCCGAACAACTATTGACCCCCCCATAGAGCCTCACCCTGAACAACCATTGACCCCCCCTCAGTGCCTAACCCCAATCAACCATTGACCCCCCCAGAGCCTGACCCCGAACAACCATTTAGACGCCCCAACCTTCCATCGACCCCCCCACCCAGCGTCTCACCCCGAACAACCATCGAACCCCCCTCAGAGCCTCAACCCCAAACAACCATTGACCCCCTTCAGAGCCTCACCCCAAATAACCATCGACCCCCCCCCCCCCCTCAGTGTCTCACCCCAAACAACCATTGACCCCCCCCCCTCAGAGCCTCACCCCGAACAATTGACCCCCCCTCCAGAGCCTCACTCCGAATAACCATCGACCTTCTACCCTCAGTGTCTAACCCCAAACAACCATCGACCCCCCCCCCCCCCCCCCCCCAGAGCCTCAACCCCAATCAACCATCGACCCCCCCAGAGCCTGACCCCGAACAACCATCAACTCCCCCCTCAGTGTCTCACCCCAAACAACCATCGAACCCCCCCCCCCAGAGCCTCACCTGGAACAACCATCGACCCCCCCCCAGAGCCTGACCTGTAACAACCATCGACCCCCCCCCCCTCAGTGTCTCACCCCAAACAACCATCAACCCCCCCCTCAGAGCCTCACACCAATCAACCATCGACCCCCCAGAGCCTGACCCCGAACAACCATCGACTCCCCCCCTCAGTGTCTCACCCCAAACAACCATCAACCTCCCCCCCCAGAGCCTCACCCGGAACATCCATCGCCCCACCCCCCCCCCCCCCATCGCCTCACCCGTAACAACCATCGACCCCCCCTCAGTGTCTCACGCCCCAACCTTCCATCGACCCCCCCACCCAGCGTCTCACCCCGAACAACCATCGAACCCCCCTCAGAGCCTCAACCCCAAACAACCATTGACCCCCTTCAGAGCCTCACCCCAAATTAACCATCGAACCCCCCCCCCCCTCTGACGTCTTATCCACACCAAACAACCATTGACCCACCCCCCCCTCAGAGCCTCACCCCCCGAACAATTGATACCCCCCCTCCATGAGCCTCATCTCCGACCCCCCCCCCCCCCCCCCCCTCCCAGATTAACCATCCGACCTCCTCCCCTCATTGTCTAACCCCAAACTACCAACGACATCGACCCCCCCCCCCCCCAGAGCCTCAAACCCCAATCAACCATCATCGACCCCCCCAGAGCCTGACCCCGGAAACAACCATTCAACTCCCCACTCAGTGTCGCACCCCAAATCAACCCATCGAACCCCGCCCCCCTCCCAGAGCCTCACCTGGAACAACCATCGACCCCCCCCCCCCCCTCAGTGTTCTCACCCCAAACAAACCATCAACCCCCCCCTTCAGAGCCTCACCCCAATCAACCATCTACCCCCCAGAGCCTGACCCCCACATCGAACTCCCCCCCTCAGTGGTCTACCCACCCCCCCCCCCCGAGCACCCTCAACCCGAAAACATTTCCCCCCCTCAGTGTCCTCAACCCCAAACACCCATCAACCCCCCCACCCCCAAATCCGAACATATGACCACTCATAGTCCCAACTGGAAGGTTTGGCTGGAAGAGCTGTAGACCACAATGATCTAATGAGTCCAGTCGCATCAGAACACTCCTCCACTCTCCCAAACCAGCGACCTCACCAACAACATCACCGTTACACATGAACACTACCAGATCCCGCATGACAAGTCTCACCAACAAGATTCCACAGCGTCGGACCCAATAGACTCAACTGTCAGGCTATAGCTATTCCCCGAATTCTCAGCTTGCCCAAACCAAACACATCACCCTCAAAACCCTAAACAACACCCAACCGAACCCCCCCCCTCCCAGTGTTTTCCCCCCCTCAAACGCCCCCAAACCCCATCCCATCCGACCCCCCCCACCCCCAAACGTCTTTTTCCAAAAACTCCCCGAACAACCCGACATCCGAACCCCCCCCCTCCAAAACCCCCCTCAACCCCCAAACCCAACCATTGACAACCCTTTCACAACACCCTCCACCCCAAATAAACACCCTCCCCTACCCCCGCCCCCCTCCTTCATTGTCATCCCCACACCCCAAACAACCATTGACCCCCCCCCCTCAGCAAAGAGGCCCCTCCCACCCCGAACCAATTTGACCCCCCCTCCAGAGGCCCTCAAACTCCGAATTTAAACCCCAATCCGAACCTCCCCCTCCCCCTCCCAGTGTCCCCCTAACCCCCAAAAAACAAACCCATCCGACCCCCCCCCCCCCCCCCAGAAAGCCCCCTCAAAACCCCCAATCAAACCAATCGACCCCCCCCAGAGCCCTGATAAAACCCCCGAACAACCCATCAACCTCCCCCCCCCTCCAAATGTCCCCCTTCACCCCAAAACAAACCATCGAACCCCCCCCCCCCCCCCCCCCAAAGAAAGCCCTCCCAACCTGGAAAACAACATCGACCCACCCCCCCCCCTCCCAGGTGGGTCCTCACCCCCAAAAAACAACCATCAACTCCCCCCCCCCTTTTCCCAAGAGCCACAAAAACACCCCCAATTCCAACCCCCATCGACCCCCCCATAGCCCCCCCCCCCCCCCCCCCCCCCAACAAACCCCCCCACCCCCCCCCCACCCCCCCCAAAAAAACCCCCCCCCCCCCACCCCCACCCCCAACCCCAAAACCCCCCCCCCCAAAACCACCCCAAACCCCCCCCCTTTAAACCCCCCCCCCCCCCCCCCCCCCCAACCCCCCCCCCCACCCCCACCCCCCCCCAAAAACCCCCCCCCCAAAACCCAACCCCCCCCCCCACCCCCCCCCCCCCCCCCCCAACCCCCCCCCCCCCCCCCCCACCCCCCCCCAAACCCCCCCCCCCCCCCCCAAAAATTTTGAAACCCCCGAAACCAACCCATCGACTCCCCCCCCTCAAAGGGTCCCTCACCCCAAACAACCATCAACCTCCCCCCCCAGAGCCTCACCCGGAACATCCATCGCCCCACCCCCCCCCCCCATCGCCTTCACCCGTAACAACCATCGACCCCCCCTCAGTGTCTCACCCCGGACAACCATTGACCCCCCCCCCCCCCCCTCAGCAGACCGAACATATGACCACTGCCATAGTACACGTGGTTATGGGAGGTTGTTGGGATTGGTAAGAGCTGTAGGAACCACAATGGATCTAATGGAGTCCATATGGGTCGGCCATCATTTGATCATTTGCTCCGTCATACGGACGGTTCTCCCGGATTAACCGCACACAGGACGGAGCAACGCTCACCGGATTTCACTAATAGAGGGGACACTCACCCAGGATCCCGGCATTGACAAAGTGCACCAGACTGAAGTATTCCAGCAGGTCGTTCTGGATGGGGGTCCCGGAGATGAGGACCCGCCGGCTGGTGTTCAGACTGTTCAGGGCTTGATAGGTCTGATTCTCCGAATTCTTCAGTCTGTGGCCCTGAAATAAGTCCAGATTACAGACATCACTACACACCATACAACCGTCACCTACACACCAACCCAGCACATCCAACTCACCCCCCCCCCCCCCCATAGGCCTCGTCCAATCACAATGACCTTTACAGATCAGGTGATGGGTGCTGCCAATCACAACATAAAGAAGAGGCCCCGTCTTACCTCATCACATATGACCAGCCCCACGCTGCCCTTGTGTAGGACCGCCGCGTGTAGCCGGAACGTCTCGTAGGAGATGATGAGGATCGGAGAAGGAACGCGGGAGCCGTACTGGTTCATGAATCCGGCTAGAGGGGGGGGGGGGGGGAGGAGAAGATCATGTGACATCACACACATACAATGCTACTGTATATGGAGGAGACATTACTCCGCCTACACACATTATGGGGGGCGGGGGTCACTGCTACACCTACACACAATTATGGGGGGTCATTACTCCACCTAGAGACATTCATTACTCAGCTCCACCTAGATATACTCTGGACTAATCTGATTGGTAATAGAGTCCCCCCCCCCATCGCTCAGCTCCACCTAGATATACTCAGGAGAGATCTGATTGGTAGTAGAGGAGCCCCCTCATCGCTCAACTCCACCTAGATATACTCAGGAGAGATCTGATTGGTAGTAGAGGGGCCCCCCCATCGCTCAGCTCCACCTAGATATACTCAGGAGAGATCTGATTGGTAGTAGAGGAGCCCCACCCATTGCTCAGCTCCACCTAGATATACTCAGGAGAGATCTGATTGGTAGTAGAGGGGCCCCCACATTTCTCAGCTCCACCTAGATATACTCAGGACTGATCTGATTGGCAGTAGAGGGGCCCCCCATCGCTCAGCTCCACCCAGATATACTCAGGAGAGATCTGATTGGTAGTAGAGGGGCCCCCCATCGCTCAGCTCCACCCAGATATACTCAGGAGAGATCTGATTGGTAGTAGAGGGGCCCCCCCATCGCTCAGCTCCACCTAGATATACTCAGGAGAGATCTGATTGGTAGTAGAGGGGCCCCCCATCGCTCAGCTCCACCTAGATATACTCAAGAAAAATCTGATTGGTAGTAGAGGAGCCCCACCCATCGCTCAGCTCCACCTAGATATACTCAGGAGAGATCTGATTGGTAGTAGAGGGGCCCCCCCATCGCTCAGCTCCACCTAGATATACTCAGGAGAGATCTGATTGGTAGTAGAGGGGCCCCACCCATCGCTCAGCTCCACCTAGATATACTCAGGAGAGATCTGATTGGTAGTAGAGGGGCCCCACCCATCGCTCAGCTCCACCTAGATATACCCAGGAGAGATCTGATTGGTAGTAGAGGGGCCCCCCATCGCTCAGCTCCACCTAGATATACTCAGGAGAGATCTGATTGGTAGTAGAGGAGCCCCACCCATCGCTCAGCTCCACCTAGATATACTCAGGAGAGATCTGATTGGTAGTAGAGGAGCCCCCCATCACTCAGCTCCACCCAGATATACTCAGGAGAGATCTGATTGGGAGTAGAGGGGCCCCCCCATCACTCAGCTCCACCCAGATATACTCAGGAGAGATCTGATTGGTAGTAGAGGAGCCCCCCCCATCACTCAGCTCCACCTAGATATACTCAGGAGAGATCTGATTGGCAGTAGAAGAGCCCCCTCATTGCTCAGCTCCACCCAGATATACTCAGGAGAGATCTGATTGGTAGTAGAGGAGCCCCCCATTGCTCAGCTCCACTCAGATATACTCAGGAGAGATCTGATTGGCAGTAGAGGAGCCCCCTCATTGCTCAGCTCCACCCAGATATACTCAGGAGAGATCTGATTGGTAGTAGAGGAGCCCCCCATTGCTCAGCTCCACTCAGATATACTCAGGAGAGATCTGATTGGTAGTAGAGGAGCCCCTCATTGCTCAGCTCCACCTAGATATACTCAGGAGAGATCTGATTGGTAGTAGAGGAGCCCCCCATCACTCAGCTCTACCTAGATATACTCAGGAGAGATCTGATTGGTAGTAGAGGAGCCCCCCCCATCACTCAGCTCCACCCAGATATACTCAAGAGAGATCTGATTGGTAGTAGAGGAGCCACCCATCGCTCAGCTCCACCTAGATATACTCAGGAGAGATCTGATTGGTAGTAGAGGAGCCCCCCATTGCTCAGCTCCACCTAGATATACTCAGGAGAGATCTGATTGGTAGTAGAGGAGCCCCACCCATCGCTCAGCTCCACCTTGATATACTCAGAACTGATCTGATTGGTAGTAGAGGAGCCCCGCCCTCTTACCAAGCTTGCGGTCAATCTCCTCCTTGGAGCCGCCATCGATGGCCAGGGGTTGGATCCGGCCCTCCAGCCATTTGCCCACTTCATTGTACCAGTTCCTCACCAGGCTGGACGGGCACACCACCACCGCCTTCTCTATCTCTGGCTTGAAGTCGGGGCTCTGCTTGAGGAGAGTCCACATCAGGGAGATACATTGGAGGGTCTTCCCCAGTCCCATCTCATCCGCCATGATGGCCCCGTGGCTCCCAGGAATGCTTCTTCCCGTCACGCAGTCCCACAAGAACTTCACACCCTGGAGATGAGGGGAATTGTTAGATTGTGCTGGAGGTTCAGAGGCAGGAAAATGAGGGAGAATATAACGGAGGGGGTCACCTCTCTCTGATGGGGCCGCAGGATCTTTCCCAGCACAGGATCCACCACAACATGAACCGGAACCTTCTCTCTGCAAAGAAACACAGTGATGGTGACTGTATTCAAAGACAGATCGACTCTGCCCCAAACCACCACCTGCCATCCCGGCAGTGGCGGTGCGTGCATAGAGGGCGCAGGAGCGCCGCCCCCCCTCTCCTGCACCACTCTATCACCAATAGATAGATTCATGCATTGCATGAATCTATCTATTGTCACCGCTGCCGCCCCTATTCAGGTGTCCGGCCCCTTGTCGGGCGCCGGGCATCTGAATTACAGCGGTGTGGGGGGGGGGGGGGGTTCTGGAAGCGCCCTATTAGAGCTGTAAGCTCTAATAGGGGGACCTGATTAGAGCGGTGTGCTCTAATAGGCTTTCACAAGTGTAAACAGCGGGCGCACTGCTGGGCGTTCGCTGTTTACACAGTATTGTGTTAGAGAAGCGAATACATCGCTTCCCTAACACAGACCCGCCTCTCAGCCAATCAGGTTGCCGGGTCTGTTACCTGTCACCTGATTGGCTGAAGTCACAGGCGCTGTGATTGGACGCTAGGGGCCCAATCATAGCAGAAGACAGGAGGAGCGCGGGAGAAGACATCGGACGATGAGGAGACACCGCTCGCCGCCTGACGCCGTCACCAGCTGCACACCGAGACAAGGTAAGTGCAGAGGGCAGGCAGGGGGCACAGTGGCAGCACTTAAGGGGCACAGTGGCAGCACTTAAGGGCACAATGGCAGCACTTGGGGCACAGTGGCAGCGTTTAATGGGCACAGTGGCAGCATTTTAATGGGCACAGTGGCATTTAATGGGCACAGTGGCAGCGTTTTAATGGGCACAGTGGCAGCGTTTAATGGGCACAGTGGCAGCATTTAATGGGCACAGTGGCAGCGTTTGATGGCACAGTGAGGCTGTTTGTTTGCGCCCCCCAAAAAATGTTGAGCACCAGCCGCCACTGCACCCCGGGGTCCTCCGCCCACCAAGCTCTGATAGAGGACTCACTTATCTACTTTCAGCTGGTCATGGGCACTCAGGACGGGGGGCTCATAAAGGACCAGCGCGCCGTCCTCGTAGGGATCATGGAGAGCTCTCCGTACTCCGGCCTTCTTAATGCCCAGGGCCCGGATCCCCAGACCCCCTGGATGAGAAAGAGAGAAAAAAGGGTGTAAGAACATGGCGAGGCTCCATATGAAGAGCCACACAAAAGGATCTTCCCAGAGAATCGGGCCCCGCGGGGCCATATGTCAAGGCAGGTTACGTATGGGGTGACTCAGGATGGAAACCTTTCCTGACACAAACATGGAGGCTGCTATTATTAACTCTCATTTAGAAAATGCTATTTTCCTGGCTATCAGTGCTGACTGCCATGTTCTGTCACCACAATGTACTCTGTACGGTGCACTCTTCTGTCTCTTGAGGGTCCCCCTAGTGGTGGCTGTTAGTACCCCAGTGTAGGTCAAGGTGTACCATCCATCTAGGGGGCCCACACACCATTACTGCCTGCACATTTCCTGACACCCAATAATAGGTACCAATCAGAACCATTAATTGCTCTCATACAGAAGACAATATTCCCGGCCAGAGACATCGAATTCCTCCGCTCATAGCTGTGCCCCCCCCCCCCATTCTCCATGGATGGGGTCACCGGACTCACCTTTGTAGTTGGGGATGGGCACCTTGAAGGGTCTGGATAGGATACTCCGGATGAAGGCCTCCTACAAAGAGGACATGATCATAGTTACCCTGGTGTACCCAATAAGGCCCCAGTTTACCCCAGTACGAGTCTGGTGTACCTCCATATTCCCCCAGTGTACCCCAGTATGGACCCGCTGTAACCCAATATTGCCCCAGTGTACCTCAACATGAGACCATTGTACCCCAATATGGCCTCAGGGTGACCCTGTGTAAGCCAGTATGGCCCCAGTGTACCCCAATATCACTCCAATGTACCTCAATATGGCCCTGGTGTACTCAGATATGACCTCTGTGTACCCCAATAAGGCCCCAGTGTACCACAGTATGGACCCGCTGTAACCCAATATTGCCCCAGTGTACCTCAATATGAGACCATCGTTCCCCCAATATGAGCCTGGTGTGACCCCAATATAGGGTGACTGCAATATGGCCCAAGGGTGACCCCCGTGTAAGCCAATATGGCCCCAGTGTACCCCAATATCACTCCAATGTACCTCAATATGGCCCTGGTGTACTCAAATATGACCTCTGTGTACCCAATAAGGCCCCAGTTTACCCCAGTACGAGTCTGGTGTACCTCCATATGCCCCCAGTATGGACCCGCTGTAACCCAATATTGCCCCAGTGTACCTCAATGAGACTATTGTACCCCAATGTGGCCCCAGGGTGACCCCAGTGTAAGCCAATATGGCCCCAGTGTACCCCAATATAACTCCAATGTACCTCAATATGGCCCTGGTGTACTCAAATATGACCTCTGTGTACCCCAATATGGCCCCAGTGTACCCCGGTATAAATCTGGTGTACCTCCATATGCCCCCCAATGTACCCCAGTATGGACCCGTTGTAACCCAATACTGCCCCAGTGTACCTCAATATGAGACCATTGTTCCCCCCAATATATGGTGACCCGCATGTAAGTCAATATGGGCCCAGTGTACCCCAATATCACTCCAATGTACCTCAATATGGCCCTGGTGTACTCAAATATGACCTTGATAAACCCCAATATGGCCCTCGTATACTCCAATATGGCCCCAGTGTACCCCAAAATGACTCAAATGTATCTCAATATGGCCCTGGTGTACTCCAATAAGACCCCTGTGTACCCCAATATCACTCTAATGTACCCCAATATGGCCCTGGTATACTCCAATATGGCCCCAGTGTACCCCAATATGGACCTGGTATACTCCAATATGGCCCCAGTGTACCCCAATATGACAGGAGACGTGTATGTATGGAGCAGTGGTCACTCACATGCTTTTGGCTGTCCAGGCAGACGGGTCTGTTGGTGGGCGGGATCAGAGATTTCCGGAATGGTGAGATTAAGCTCTCCCGGTTCTCGTGGTTGGCGTTCCGTCTTCTCTTCGGAGTCTGATGAGAGAGATCAGAGGATTGGGGGGGGGGGGGAGATATTTCTGGGAAGGAGATCTGGAATGTGGGATCGGCCCCCCCCCCCCCCCCCCTGGACATTAGACAGTCAGGTGATGGGAATACTCACTGCATTTTCATGCCATTCCTCGTCGTCGTCATAGGAGCCGTCCGGCTTCCTCTTTGCCAATTGGCTGGGAGCCAAACTCCGCCTCTAATGAGAAAGAAGAGAGGTCAGTATGTACCACGGGGGGAGGAGACTCCTTGTGAGGGTCAGCCAACGATGGCCTTACTGTCCTGTATATTCTACTGAATCCCTCCCCCTCTCCATTTATGGGGACAGAGGGTAACAACCTGCCCCCCCCCCCATGCCATCTGTGTGTAACCAGGTGCTTGGCTACAATGGTGCGGAGATGGAGACATTGCCTTCTCTCCCTCTACTGTGATATTGTTATGCTGCACCATTCTCCTCAAGCCAGAAGGGGGAGAGCTAAAGCCAAGCAAGCCCATAGACTTCTAAGCAGAGCACTGAGAATGCTGGGAGTTGTAGTTGTAGACGGAGGGGGGAGAGAGGAGAGGGAGGAAGGAGGGAGAGAGAGAGGGGAAGGAGGGAGAGAGAGAGGGGAAGGGGGGGGGAGAGAGGGGAAGGGGGGGAGAGAGGGGAAGGGGGGGGGGGGGGGGAGAGAGAGGGAAGGGGGGGGGGAGAGAGAGAGAGGGCGAAGGGGGGGGGGGAGAGAGGGAAAGGGGGGGGGGGGCGAGAGAGAGGGGAAGGGGGGGGGAAGAGAGAGGGGAGAGGGGGGGGGGGGGGGAGAGAGGGGAAGGGGGGGGGAGAGAGGGGAAGGGGGGGGGGGGAA
>CM053032.1:274908956-274985360 GCA_028564925.1 Lithobates sylvaticus
AGAGGAAGGGGGGGAGGGGGGAGAGAGGAAGGGGGAGGGGAGGGGGCGAGGGGGAGAGAGGAAGGGAGAGGGGAAGAGACTGGCTACTGTCTGGATATTCATCTGCCAGCAGGACACCAGGGGGCAGCATCACCCACATCACAGCACCACTGTCACAGGGAGATGGAACATCCACTCACCCTCCGCTTCCCACTGCTGATCTCCGGAGGCTTCTGGGAGAAAGTGAGGGGTCGCCCCCTTCTACAGTGAGGGGTCACATCGGCATCCTGGGTAATGGTGAGAGGATAATCCTCCCATTGCTGATACTGCTGGCAGAGACTGAGCCACTAAGAGCTGGACACGAAGTGCACCCAATAAGGATGAGCTCCGGTGTGTTGGCACAGCCCCCGTGTAGAACCCGCCAGGAAGTCGGCGCTGCGCTGATCACAGGCAGAGAGACGTTTCCTGATCTCTGGAGCCGCACATCAGACGATGTCTCACTGCCTGTGATCAGCGCAGCGCCGACTTCCTGGCAGGATCTACACGGGGGCAGTGCCAACACACCGGAGCTCATCCTTAGTACCCAATCCATACCGCACCCGTTCCAAAACCTGGTCACAGATATGTGAATTGGATGTGATTTGAAGCACATCAGATTTGCAGGACATGTGAATCAAACCGACATTCTATGGGGCTGCTTCACATACAATATATTACCAAAAGTATTGGGACGCCTGCCTTTACATGACCTCTAATGACCTCCCAGTCTTAGTCCGGAGGGTTCAATATTGAGTTGGCCCACCCTTTGCAGCTATAACAGCTTCACCTCTTCTGGGAAGGCCGTCCACAAGGTTTAGGAGGGTGTCTATGGGAAGGTTTGACCGTTCTTCCAGAAGAGCATTTGTGAGGTCAGGCACTGATGTTGGACAAGAAGGCCTGGCTCCCAGTCTCCGCTCTAATTCATCCCGAAGGTGGTCTATGGGGTTGAGGTCAGGACTCTGTGCAACTCAATATTGAACCCTCCTGACTAAGACTGGGATGCCATTAAAGTTCATGTGCATGTAAAGGCAGGCGTCCCAATACTTTTGGTAATATAGCGAGATGCATGCTGGGTCGTGATGTCACAAAGGGGGGCGGTGCCTCCAGGTGACATTGCAAATTGGTCCCGCCCCTAAGCTATTTAATAACGGTCACATGGCGGGAGTCTTCGTAGTGGGCGGGGCTTTTTTTTTCTTTTTTTTGCCCGGGTGCGGCCGGACGTTGTTTTTTTTATTTTTAATAAAGGAATTGTCAAAAACTGTGCGTTTTTATTTTTACACTTTTTTTTATACCCGATATCCAATCACGAGGGGGGGGCGGGATCTGGGGACTTGTTAAAGGGGACTTCCAGATTCAGATAAGCCCCCCGACAAGCACAGCCCGGGGGTGAGGCCCCTGTACTCAATCATCAACATGGGGGGGGCAGAGACCACCCTATACAGCACTCCCTACATGTATACTCCCCTCCCCCCTCTGTATACTGCTGGGGGGGTCAGCTGTTTCCCATGGCAACCACACCTCCCCCCCTCCTCCTCCTCTTACCATGTCCGGAGCTTGTCTGCCGCCACAAACCGAACCGCACTGCACGCCGGGAGGAACACGCCCCGACCCCTCCCCCTCCCACACCACGCCCCACCGCACGGGTCCACTTCCCAAACTCCTCCCACACCCCGCCCCCACCGCATCGGACCACTCCTCCCCCAACCCGCAGCAGACTTTCCCAAACCACGCCTCCACACCTATTATTCACCGCCCAGACCACGCCTCCAGATCCCCGCACTCCGCCCTCATCACCGACATCCACCGGAGCGATGTACATAGCGGGGAGATCTCCGGGGGGAGGGGCCTCTCGATGTGTTGATAGGATGTCACTTCCGGTCTATACGCAGGAAGTAAATAGAAATCTCTCAGGCTCGGCGGTCCTCAGGCGGGCTCAGGGGTTCTTAAGTGGGCTTGGACGGTCCTCAGGTGGGCTTGGGGGTTTCTTAGGTGGGCTCGGGGGTTCTCAGGCGGGCTCGGGGGGACTTCAGGTGGGCTCGGGGGTCCTCAGGTGTGCTCGGGGGTCCTCAGGTGGGCTCGGGGGTCCTCAGGTGTGCTCGGGGGGTCCTCAGGTGGGCTCGGGGGGGCTTCAGGTGGGCTCGGGGGTCCTCAGGTGGGCTCGGGGGGGCTTCAGGTGGGCTCGGGGGTCCTCAGGTGGGCTCGGGGGGTCCTCAGGTGGGCTCGGGGGGGACCTCAGGTGGGCTCGGGGGGACCTCAGGTGGGCTCGGGGGGACCTCAGGTGGGCTCGGGGGTCCTCAGGTGGGCTCGGGGGGACTTCAGGTGGGCTTGGGCGGTCCTCAGGTGGGCTCGGGGGGACCTCAGGTGGGCTCGGGGGTTCCTCAGGTGTGCTTGGGGGTCCTCAGGTGGGCTCGGGGGGACCTCAGGTGTGCTCGGGGGGTCCTCAGGTGGGCTCGGGGGGTCCTCAGGTGGGCTCGGGGGGACCTCAGGTGGGCTCGGGGGTCCTCAGGTGGGCTCGGGAGGTCCTCAGGTGGGCTCGGGGGGACCTCAGTTGGGCTTGGGGGTTCCTCAGGTGGGCTCGGGGGGACCTCAGGTGGGCTCGGGGGTCCTCAGGTGGGCTCGGGGGGACCTCAGGTGTGCTCGGGGGGTCCTCAGGTGGGCTCGGGGGGACCTCAGGTGTGCTCGGGGGGTCCTCAGGTGGGCTCGGGGGGACCTCAGGTGGGCTCGGGGGTTCCTCAGGTGTGCTCGGGGGGTCCTCAGGTGGGCTCGGGGGGACCTCAGGTGTGCTCGGGGGGTCCTCAGGTGGGCTCGGGGGGACCTCAGGTGGGCTCGGGGGTCCTCAGGTGGGCTCGGGGGGACCTCAGTTGGGCTCGGGGGGACCTCAGTTGGGCTCGGGGGGACCTCAGTTGGGCTTGGGGGTTCCTCAGGTGGGCTCGGGGGGACCTCAGGTGGGCTCGGGGGTCCTCAGGTGGGCTCGGGGGGACTTCAGGTGGGCTTGGGCGTTCCTCAGGTGGGCTTGGGGGTTCCTCAGGTGGGCTTGGGGGTTCCTCAGGTGTGCTTGGGGGACCTCAGGTGGGCTCGGGGGGACCTCAGGTGTGCTTGGGGGTCCTCAGGTGGGCTCGGGGGGACCTCAGGTGGGCTCGGGGGTTTCTTAGGTGGGCTCGGGCGGTCCTCAGGTTGGCTCGGGGGTTCTCAGGTTGGCTCGGGGGTCCTCAGGTTGGCTCGGGGGTCCTCAGGTGGGCTTGGAGGGTCCTCAGGTGGGCTCGGGAGGTCCTCAGGTGGGCTCGGGGGGTCCTCAGGTGGGCTCGGGGGTTCCTCAGGTGGGCTCGGGGGTTCTTAGGTGGGATTGGGGGTTCTCAGGTTGGTGCAGTGACTTCATTGTGCCTTTTACAAATGACAGAAAGGAGTGGAGGGGGAGGGGAGCCGGGAGGACTGGCGCTGGAGGCACCTGAGGAGAAGAGTCACCAGAGGACCGTCTGACTCAGTCTGGCCTGCATGGTGCACCTGAGCAACAGCGAGAATTATGGAGGAGGTCCGTGACAGCTCCTTCCAGGCCTCAGTCTGGGGGGGGGGGGGGGGGGGGGAGGCGTGTGAATAAGGGGGGACACTGATATGATCCCCCTTAAATCACTAACCCCCCCCCCCCTTACCTTATTGTACTCACTCTGCGGAAGGTGGTCTGGATCACCAGATCCCCCACCTCCACATCAGAGTTCCCAGCAGCATTCCCCTTTAAATCAGAGTTCCCCTCTGTAGGATTCCCCATTTCATCCGGGTCTGCAGAGTTCTCCCTTACGCTGTAAAGGGGAACCCTGCAGACTGTGATGTAAGGCGGAACCCTGCTGGGGTATAGTGACCGGACCGTCATGTAAAAGGAGAAATGTTATAGATGATACACATGGCTGATCACACTGGCTACATGCTTGTAGCTTCAATAGTGCTATTTGCACTTAAAACTGCAATTTAAACTAATTTTTTGATCTGCCAATAACAATTTGTCTGTCAGTAAATTATTGGTGGTGTGTAAGTAAATGTAATTTCGGTAGGTTGGCAACCCTGGCCCCTCCTCCTTCACATCACAGCTCCTCCTTCACATCACAGCCCCTCCCCTTTACATTACAGCCCCACACCATTCACATCACAACTCCTCCAACCCAACATCACAGCCCTTCCCATGTCACATGACAGCCCCTCCCCTTCACAAAACAACCCCTTCCCATTCACATGAAAGACCCTCCTTCACAGCCCCTCCCCCTTAACACCACAGCCCCTCCCCCTTAACATCACAGTCCCTCCCACTCCACATCACAGCCCCTCCCACTCCACATCACAACCCCTCCCCATTCACATCAAAGAAAAATGTAAATATGTTTATAGTAAGAAGTTGTATGTAAGATTTTTTTAATTCCGGAATATCGGCGTTGTTTGGTAAATTGGTTTTGGCCATCTATGGGAGAAGTTTCCGGAATATCGGCTTTGTGTTTGGTGACTTGGTTTAGCCGTCTCTGGGGAAGCTTCCAGAATATCAGCGCTGTGTTTGGTGACTTGGATTTGGCCGTCTCTGGGGGAAGTTTCTGGAATATCGGCGTTGTTTGGTGACTTGGTCTTGCCCGTCTCTCTGGGAAGTTTCTGGAATATCGGCGTTGTTTGGTGACTTGGTCTTACCCGTCTCTCTGGGAAGTTTCCGGAATATCGGCGCTGTGTTTGGTGACTTGGTTTTGCCGTCTCTGGGGAAGCTTCCGGAATATCGGCGCTGTGCTTGGTGACTTGGTCTTGCCCGTCTCTCGGAAGTTTCCGGTATATCTGCATTGTGTTTGGTGACTTGGTTTTGCCCGTCTCTAGGGAAGTTTCCTGAATATCTGCATTGTGTTTGGTGACTTGGTTTTGCCCGTCTCTAGGGAAGCTTCCAGAATATCTGCGCTGTGTTTGGTGACTTGGTTTAGCAGTCTCTGGGGGAAGTTACCGGAATATCGGTGCTGTGTGTGGTGACTTGGTCTTGCCCGTCTCTCGGGGAAGTTTCTGGAATATCAGCGTTGTTTGGTGAATTGGTTTTACCGGTCTCTGGGGGAAGTTTCCAGGACTATCAACGCTGTGTTTGGTGACTTGGTTTTGGCCGTCTGTGGGAAGCTTCCGGAATATCGGCGCTGTGTTTGGTGAATTGGTTTTGGCCGTCTCTGTGGGAAGCTTCCGGAATATCAGCTCTGTGTTTGGTGACTTGGTCTTGCCTGTCTCTCTGGGAAGTTTCTGGAATATCGGCGTTATTTGGTGAATTGGTTTTGGCCATCTCTGGGGGAAGTTTCCAGGACTATCGGCGCTGTGTTTGGTGACTTGGTTTTGCCCATCACAGGGAAGTTTCCAGGAATATCAGCTCTGTGTTTGGTGACTTGGTTTAGCCGTCTCTGGGGGAAGTTTCCGGAATATCGGCGCTGTGTTTGGTGACTTAGTTTTGGCTGTCTCTGGGAAGTTTCTGGAATATCGGCGCTGTGTTTGGTGACTTGGTTTAGCCGTCTCTGTGGGAAGCT
The DNA here is from genome assembly GCA_028564925.1 of Lithobates sylvaticus. NCBI lineage: Eukaryota > Metazoa > Chordata > Amphibia > Anura > Ranidae > Lithobates > Lithobates sylvaticus. Next base: position 274,914,494 of record CM053032.1, read on the forward strand.
TCCGGAATATCTGTGTTGTGTTTGGTGACTTGGTTTAGCCATCTCTGGGGGAAGTTTCCGAAATATCGGCGCTGTATTTGTTGAATTGGTTTTGACCATCTCTCTGGGAAATTTCTGGAGTATCGGCTTTGTGTTTGGTGACTTGGTTTTGGCCGTCTCTGGGGGAAGTTTCCGGAATATCTGCGTTGTGTTTGGTGACTTGGTTTAGCCGTCTCTGGGGGAAGTTTCCGGAATATCAGTTCTGTGCTTGGTGACTTGGTCTTGCCTGTCTCTCGGGGAAGTTTCTGGAATATCGGCATTGTTTGGTGACTTGGTTTACCCGTCTCTAGGGGAAGTTTCCAGGAATATCGGCGCTGTGTTTGGTGACTTGGTTTAGCCGTCTCTAGGGGAAGTTTCCTGAATATCTGCACTGTGTTTGGTGACTTGGTTTAGCCGTCTCTGGGGGAAGTTTCAGGAATATCGGCGCTGTGTTTGGTGACTTGGTTTTGCCCGTCTCTGGGGGAAGTTTCCTGAATATCTGCGCTGTGTTTGGTGACTTGGTTTAGCCGTCTCTGTGGGAAGTTTGTGGAATATCGGCACTGTGTTTGACTTGGTTTAGCCGTCTCTGGGGGAAGTTTCCGGAATATCGGCGCTGTGTTTGGTGACTTGGTTTTGCCCGTCTCTGGGGGAAGTTTCTGGAATATCGGCGCTGTGTGTGGTGACTTGGTTTTGCCCGTCTCTGGGGCAAGTTTCTGGAATATCGGCGCTGTGTTTGGTGACTTGGTTTTGCCCGTCTCTGGGGGAAGTTTCTGGAATATCGGCGCTGTGTGTGGTGACTTGGTTTTGCCCGTCTCTGGGGCAAGTTTCTGGAATATCGGCGCTGTGTTTGGTGACTTGGTTTTGCCCGTCTCTGGGGGAAGTTTCTGGAATATCGGCGCTGTGTTTGGTGACTTGGATTTGGCCGTCTCTGGGGGAAGTTTCTGGAATATCGGCGCTGTGTTTGGTGACTTGGATTTGGCCGTCTCTGGGGAAGTTTCTGGAATATCGGCGCTGTGTTTGGTGACTTGGATTTGGCCGTCTCTGGGGGAAGTTTCTGGAATATCGGCGCTGTGTTTGGTGACTTGGATTTGGCCGTCTCTGGGGAAGTTTCTGGAATATCGGCGCTGTGTTTGGTGACTTGGATTTGGCCGTCTCTGGGGGAAGTTTCTGGAATATCGGCGCTGTGTTTGGTGACTTGGATTTGGCCGTCTCTGGGGAAGTTTCTGGAATATCGGCATTGTGTTTGGTGTCTTGGTTTAGCCGTCTCTGGGGGAAGTTTCTGGAATATCGGCGCTGTGTTTGGTGACTTGGATTTGGCCGTCTCTGGGGGAAGTTTCTGGAATATCAGCGCTGTGTTTGGTGACTTGGTTTTGCCCGTCTCTGGGGGAAGTTTCCTGAATATCTGCGCTGTGTTTGGTGACTTGGATTTGGCCGTCTCTGGGGAAGTTTCTGGAATATCGGTGCTGTGTTTGGTGACTTGGATTTGGCCGTCTCTGGGGAAGTTTCTGGAATATCGGTGCTGTGTTTGGTGACTTGGATTTGGCCGTCTCTGGGGGAAGTTTCTGGAATATCAGCGCTGTTTGGTGACTTGGATTTGGTCGTCTCTGGGGAAGTTTCTGGAATATCGGCGCTGTGTTGGGTTTTATGGGACTCTTCATCTGCAGTGATGGGATTTCAGGGATTGTCATATTTGAAGAATTTATTTTCATACATTCACTTTTGTTTCCTCACCGTGATATGGGATTGGCGATGATCCGGCACAGACAGAGTCAAATCTCTGGGATGTGACAATCTTTCATCTCTTCTGTTCTGTCTCCTCCGACCTCTGCCGAGAAATCAGTTCAACTAGAAGGGTTTGTAGCGGGAAATGACGCTCACTTCAAATAGCACGCCGCAGCTCTTCTCTCCTCAGCCGCCGATGCAGTAATTGGCACTCTGCTCCCGCCAGCATCTCGTGGTCTATGAAAAGGTCACAGATACCGAGCCAATCACGAGAGAAAACTGAGACATCAGAGGGGAGAAAACAAGTCAAAGGGATGATTTCCCAGAACCCCCTCCAATTCCGAGAGGAATCACACTACCCCCATCAAACCTAATTTCTACGGGGGAACCTCCTCCAATCAGGACAGGAAGCACAATACCCCCATCAAACCTCATTTCTACAAGGAAAGGTCCTCCAATCTGGAAAGGAATCACAATACCCCCATCAAACCTTGTTTCTATAAGAGAGGGTCTTCCACAATATCATCACTAAACTTCATTTCCAAATTGTGACGGGAGTCTCTTTGGGTGGGGGGCTTGTGGATCCCAGCTTACCTTGGAGAGCACTGGAACCTCCTTGTCCAGCTCCCCCCCACCCCTCCAATGTGTAAATCACCCTGTGTCCATTAGGGGCACAGGGTGACCGAGAACCCCAGTCTGCTCTGTGCTAGTCGGACTCGCTGTACAGCCACACTGGAATGTTGTGTATATATTGTGTGTTGTTGGACTCTTTGCTGGGGTCGTTTGGGGTGTGGCTGTATTCTATTGTTCTATTGTTTGTGTCATGTATTATGGGATGGATATTTGTATTTGTGTTCCTTATTGCTGATTGGACAGTTTACCCCGTCCTGAATCCAAGAGAGGGGGCATTGTACCCGAGTGGATATCTGTTGTTACGTGTTTTCAATAAACAGTTCATGTCCAGCTTTGTTACTGAGCTAGTCTCATCTGTTTTTTTTTTAGTTGCAATATTCGGCTGTAAAATCTAATATCTGACGGTCTAGTTTGGAGGAAGCCGTGTACTGGCAGAAGCACTCAAGCGGAGTCCGATGGGGATCCGTTACACAAATAATCTACAAAAAATGTATTTTATAGCCAATGCAGGTCCATAAAACATCGGTATCATATAAATCTATGATTGGTAGATATTGAACTTACCTTACCCGATTATTGACAGGAACACATCGATTGTTCCCGCCTCTGTGACGATGTCAAGTTTAGAATGCGAGGACTGATATCATCTACTATGGAAAAGGGAAGGCCTGATTCCCAACCTACCATGTGCTTATCTGTTCACTGGAATCACCCCAGATTTCCCAAATCCCGATCACTGGAATCGCCCCCCATTCCCCTAATCCCCATCACTGGGATGACCCCCCCCCATTCCCCAAATCCCCATAAGTGGGATGACCCCCCTAAACCCCAATCAGTGGAATCACCCCAGATTTCCCAAATCCCCATCACTGGGATGACCCCCCCCCCCCCATTCCCAAAATCCCCATCACTGGAATCAACCCCAAATCCCCATCACAGAGATGACCCCCCTCTCCAAACCCCAATCACTGGAATCACCCAAAATTTCCAAATCCCCATCACTGGAATCGCCCCCCATTCCCCAAATCCCCATCACAGGGATGATCACCCATCATGGGATGACCCCCCCCCATTCCCCAAATTCCCATCACTGGGATGACCCCCCCCCCCAAATCCCCATTACACGGATGATGCCCTAAATCCCCATCACTGGGATGACCCAACCCCCAATCAGTGGAATCACCCCAGATTTCCCAAATCCCCATCACTGGGATGACCCCATTCCCCAAAACCCAATCACTGGAATTGCCCCCACATTCCCCAAATCCCCATCACTGGAATCACCCCCAAATCCCCATCACAGGGATGATCCCCCCATTCCCCAAACCCCAATCACTGGAATTGTCCCTATATTTCTCATCACTGGAATCAACCCCAAATTCCCATCACAGGGATGACCCCCCCCCCCCCCCATTCCCCAAACCCCAATCACTGGAATCACCCAAAATTTCCCAAATCCCCATCACTGGAATCACCCCCCATTCCCCAAATCCCCATCACTGGGATGATCCCCCAAATCCCCATCACTGGAATCGCCCCCCATTCCCCAAATCCCCATCACTGGGATGACCCCCCATTCCCGAAATCCCCATCACTGGAATCACCCCCCATCACTGGGATGACCCCCAAAACCCCAATCACTGGAATTAACCCCAAATTCCCATCACAGGGATGACCCCCCAAACCCCAATCACTGGAATCACCCAAAATTTCCCAAATCCCCATCGCTGTTATCCCCCCCTATTCCCCAAATCCCCATCACTGGGATAATCCCCATCACTGGAATCACCCCCCATTCCCCATCACAGGGATGATCCCCCAAATCCCCATCACAGGGATGATCCCCCAAATCCCCATCACAAGGATGATCCCCCAAATCCCCATCACAGGGGTGACCCCCCATTCCCCAAATCCCTGTTTCTCTTTCTTCTGTAGAACTTTCTGGAGGACATTTCAGTCCATTATCTGTATTGATGGGATTTTCTGGCTCTGTGGTGTCCGACTGATGATAGACAGGAGAAGCGACATCCTGACTTATGGATATAATCCAATCCTTTCTATTGATTCCCCCCCCCAGTGACAGGCTGATCCCTTATCTGCCCCATCCACCCCTTCCTCTCATTTCCTCTCATGTTCCGCTCAATAAGAATTCATTTCAGATTTGGAGAGAATTCGCCGTGTTTCTCCCCGGCCTGGCTGGATTTAAAGCATGGCTCCGCTTCAAGTCAAAGCTTTCTTCCCTCATCTTCCCATCCGCATCTCTCTGAAGGTGGCGGGATACGAGAGATGACAATCTGTGAGGTCTGATATGTATGGGGGGGGAGGGGATTGCAGATAAGTGAGAGACTTTTATGGTGGAGCGTCTTCTTCTCTGAGATATCCAGATCTGTGTGGAGTCGTGTCATCTGCAGATAGAGGAGAATCTCTGATAGATGGGGGGGGGGGGGGTAACCACCTCCAAAGAGAAAAATATTACAAAGTATTACTTTCTGTACAACTGGGTTGGGGATCCCCCCCGCTGCTGCATTTGCCCCCACCCCTTATTAAAGCACCCCATGATCCCCCCCACTGCTACATTTGCCCCCTCCCCTTATTAAAGCACCCCATGATCCCCCCCACTGCTACATTTGCCCCCTCCCCTTATTAAAGCACCCCATGATCCCCCCCGCTGCTACATTTGTCCCCACCCCTTATTGAAGCACCCCATGACCCCCCCAATGCTACATTTGCCCCCTCCCCTTATTGAAACACCCCATGACCCCCACCACTGCTACATTTGCCCCCTCCCCTTATTGAAGCACCCCATGACCCCCCCACTGCTACATTTGCCCCCTCCCCTTATTGAAGCACCCCATGACCCCCCCACTGCTACATTTGCCCCCTCCCCTTATTGAAACACCCCATGACCCCCCCACTGCTACATTTGCCCCCTCCCCTAATTGAAGCACCCCATGACCCCCCCACTGCTACATTTGTCCTCTCCCCTTATTGAAGCACCCCATGACCCTCCCACTGCTACATTTGTCCTCTCCCCTTATTGAAGCACCCCATGATCCCCCCCGCTGCTACATTTGCCCCCTCCCCTAATTGAAGAACCCCATGATCCCCCCCCCCACTGCCACATTTGTCCCCTTACCTCATTGAAGCTTCCCATGACCCCCCCCCCCCTACATTTGTCCCCTCATTAAAGCACCCCATTATTCCCCCTCCCCTCATTGAAGTACTCTGTGATTCTCCCACTGCAGCATTTGTCCCCTCCCCTTATTAAAGCACCATATGACCCCCCCCCCCCCCCACTGCCACATTTGCCCTTTTCCCTTATTGAAGCACCCCATGATACTCCCACTGCCACATTTGCCCCCCTGCCCTTAATGAAGCACCCTATGATGTCCCCACGGCCACATTTGCCCCCTATGATTCCTCCACTGTGGCATTTTCCCCCTTCCCTTTTTAAAGCACATATGCCCCCCCCACTGCCACGTTTTGCCCTCTCCCCGTATTGAAGTGCCTGATCCCCCCCCCACTGCCACATTTGCTCCCTCCTTCATTAAAACACCCTATAATCCCCCCACTGACACATTTCCCCCTTTAAACTCGTTGAAGCACCCTATGATTCCCTCCCTGCTACATTTTGCCCCCTCCCCTCATTGAAGCACCCCATTACCCCCAACTGCCACATTTGCCCCCTCCCCTCCTTGAAGCACCCCATTACCCCCAACTGCCTCATTTGCCCCTTCCCCTCATTGAAGCACCCCATTACCCCCAACTGCCTCTTTTGCACCCTCCCCTTATTGAAGCACCCCATTACCCCCAACTGCCACATTTGCCCCTCTCCTTATTGAAGCACCCCATTACCCCCAACTGCCTCATTTGCCCCCTCCCCTCATTGAAGCACCCCATTACCCCCAACTGCCTCTTTTGCACCCTCCCCTTATTGAAGCACCCCATTACCCCCAACTGCCACATTTGCCCCTCTCCTTATTGAAGCACCCCATTACCCCCAACTGCCTCATTTGCCCCCTCCCCTCATTGAAGCACCCCATTACCCCCAACTGCCTCATTTGCCCCCTCTCCTTATTGAAGCACCCCATTACCCCCAACTGCCACATTTGCCCCCTCCCCTCCTTGAAGCACCCCATTACCCCCAACTGCCTCATTTACCCCCTCCCCTCATTGAAGCACCCCATTACCCCCAACTGCCTCATTTGCCCCTTCCCCCTCATTGAAGCACCCCATTACCTCTAACTGCCTCATTTGCCCCCTCCCCTCATTGAAGCACCCCATTACCCCCAACTGCCTCATTTGCCCCCTCCCCTTATTGAAGCACCCTATGATTCCCCCACTGCCACAAAAAACACTTTCACAAATTAAAAAAACACACAATATTTACCCCATTCTTTTTGTATAATGTGAAAGATGATAAATAGATACCTAACATGTCACGCTTTAAAATTGCGCACACTTTCCACATTTTGTTATATTACGGCCTTATTACAAAATGGATTCAATTCATTATTTACCTCAAAATTCTACAAACAATCCCCCATAATGACAACGTGAAAGAATCACTTTTTTTTGCACAATACTTTGGTGAAGCTCCTTTGGCACCGATTACAGCCTCCAGTCTTGTTGGGTATGATGCTACAAGCTCGGCACTCCTACTTTTGGTCAGTTTCTCCCATTCTTCTTTGTAGAACCTCTCAAGCTCCATCAGGTTGGATGGGGAGCGTCGGTGCTCGGCAATTCTCAGATCTCTCCAGAGATGTCCAACCGGGTTGAAGTCTGGGCTCTGGCTGGGCCACTCAAGGACATTCACGGAGTCGTCCCGTAGCCACTCCTTTGTTATCTTGGCTGTGTGCTTGGGGTCATTGTCCTGGTGGAAGATGAACCTTCGCCCCAGTCTGAGGTCCAGAGCGCTCTGGAGAAGGTTTTCATCAAGGGTGTCTCTGTACATTGCTGCATTCATCTTTCCCTCAATCCTGACTAGTCTCCTAGTTCCTGACGCTAAAAAACATCACAGCATGATGCTGCCACCACCATGCTTCACAGTAGGGATGGTATTGGCCAGGTGATGGGCATTGCCTGGTTTCCTCCAGACATGACGCTCGCCATTCAGGCCAAAGAGTTCAATCTTTGTTTCATCAAACCAGAGAATTTTGTTTCTCATGGTCTGAGAGTCCTTCAGGTGCCTTTTGGTAACTCCAGACGGTCTGTCATGTGACTTTTACTGAGGCGTGGCTTCCGTCTGGCCCCTCCTCCATACAGGCCTGATTGGTGGAGTGCTGCAGAGATGGTTGTTCTTCTGGAAGATTCTCCTCTCTACACAGAGAAATGCTGGAGCTCCATCAGAGTGCCCATCGGGTTCTTGGTCACCTCCCTGACTAAGGCCCTCCTCCCCCGATCGCTCAGTTTGGCCCGGCGGCCGGCTCTAGGAAGAGTCCTGGTGGTTCCAAACTTCTTCCATTTACGGATGATGGAGGTCACTGTGCTCATTGGGACCTTCAATGCTGCAGAAATGTTTCTGTACCCTTCCCCCGATCTGTGCCTCCATACAATCCTGTCTCCGAGGTCTACAGACAATTCCTTGGACTTCATGGCTTGGTTTGTGCTCCGACATGCAGGACCTCATATACTGTATATTGTGTTTTTTTTGCATTAAAGTCCATCCTGAAGTTTTTACACAGGAACGCTCTGTTCAGACATCGGTGTGCAGCAACCTGAATACGGCTTTCACACTCCGTGGCGCTGAAAGTGGGTCATTGAGGGATAAACCCGGGGAATACGGGGCGGCTCTCATGGATCACATTGATGATAGTCGGGGATCATTGTATGGTAGACATGTGCAATTAGTTTTGTTTTTTTTCCGTTCGTTCGTTTTCGTACGAATCCGATTAACGAATCATTCGAATCGAACAAATCCGAAAAACAACGAAAATCCGAAAAAATACTAATTAGAAACAATTTGTAACTTTATTTTTTTTGCTGAATTGGTAATTTTCCGTGTCCCTTACAATGGCGCTGCTAAACGCGCTTCGAATGGATTGAACAAAAAATTTGTACATTCGTAACTTTTTTTCGATTCGTAACTTTTTTTTTTCGATGTCCCTTACAATGTCCCTTGTAACTTTTTTTTTTTCGATTTGTAACTTTTTTTTTTTCGATTCGTAACTTTTTTTCGATTCGTAACTTTCCGTGTCTCTATTGAACAAAAAAATTTGTACATTCGTAACTTTTTTTCGATTCGTAACTTTTTTTTCGATGTCCCTTACAATGTCCCTCGTAACTTTTTTTTTTTTTCGATTCGTAACTTTTTTTCGATTTGTAATTTTCCGTGTCTCTATTGAACAAAAAAATTCGTACATTCATAACTTTTTTTTCCGATTCGTAAATTATTAAAATGTAATAATAGCATACACATTACATAAATTATGAATTATGCTCCGATTAAGAATCTACGAATGTACGAATAAATACGAATGCGTCCGAAAAATTAAACTAACGAAAAAACGAATCAAGGAAAAAATAACTCTTACGAATGTACGAATCGTTACGAATCCGAACACCGACGACTTACGAATGTACGAATCAACGGAAACGAAAAAAACGAAAAGAAAATAAACAAATTTTTTTGTTGTGCACATGTCTATTGTATGGTGTGGATGATCTGCCCCACCCCCCGGACGCACACAGAGCCGCTCTCTGCCGTCTTCTCTTCACTGGAGGCGTTTCAATTAATTCTTGGCTGAAAGAGATCCGGGCGGCGGTGAAATGAATCTTTTTTTCTCTTCCTGGGAATTGGGTCTTCCCTCATCTCTGGCACCGTCCTCCGCCCACTCCCCGAATAAAGAGACTTTCATTTGTTATCGGAGATAAGTTGGCAGAGGCGGGCTGACCTAATGGAACAGAAAACTCATTTGCTGGGCACAGCCATGCTTGAAATCCCGCCGAGAGAATGTCAGCGACTTTATACCTTAACCGCTTCCCGACTGCCTCCTGCACATATATACGTTGGCAGAATGGCACGGCTAGGCAAGGTGTATATATACGTTCCCTTTAATTGCCTAGCCATGGGGTCGCGCGCGCGCCCGGTCAGGAGCTCCGTGACCCCGGCCGCGAGACCAGCGGACCCGATCGCCGCAGGTGTCCCGCGATCGGGTTACGGAGCTGAAGAACGGGGAGAGCTTCCTACTCCGCCTGTCATTGATTGGCTGTTCCCGGTCATCGGGAAAGCCGATCAATGATGTCAGATGTCAGCCCCGCCCCCCTAATGTAAAAAAACACACACACACGTCACAGCCCATAACCCTCCCCTCCCCCTAGTGGTTAACCCCTTCACTACAACTGTCATTTATACAGGAATCAGTGCATTTAAATAGCATTGATTGCTGTATAAATGACAATGGTCCCAAAAATGTGTCAAAAATGTCCGATGTGTCCGCCATAATGTCGCAGTCACAATAAAAATCGCTGATCGCCGCCATTACTAGTAAAAAAAAAATATATATATTAATAAAAATGCTATAAAACTATCCCCTATTTTATAAACGCTATAACTTTTGCGCAAACCAATCAATAATTGCGATTTTTTTTTTTTTTTTTTTTTTACCAAAAATATGTAGAAGAATACGTATCGGCCTAAACTGAGGAAAAAAAAAAGATTTTTTATATATTTTTTGGGGATATTTATTATAGCAAAAAGTAAAAAATATTGCAATTTTTTCAAAATTGTCGCTCTATTTTTGTTTATAGCGCAAAAAATAAAAACCGCAGGGGCGATCCAATACAACCAAAAGAAAGCTCTATTTGTGGGAAAAAAAGGACGCTGATTTTGTTTGGGAGCCACGTCGCACGACCGCGCAATTGTCAGTTAAAGCGACGCAGTGCCGAATAGCAGAAAGGGGCCGGGTCCTTTGGCTGCAAATTGGTCCGGGGCTGAAGTGGTTAAAGAAGTCTGAAAGTCTTTTCATTGGGTGCGACTCGGAACTGAACTCTGCGTTATGCAATGTAACACTGAGGCCTAGAGGGGCTAACTGAGTCTATACAGCCAAAGTTGAATCTGCTTATATTCTGTCTCCCCCCTCCCCCCACATGACATAACATGATAATGAAATTCTTACATAAAACTTTTCCATTTTCTTTATATATATTATTTTAGGCCCCAGTGAGGTCATCTTCAGGTCTCTGCGCTTCTCTATGCAATGCAGACAGATCATGGCTGGTGGGAGGGGCCAGCAGGCGGCTGTACATAGCTTCCTGAAAACTTAACAGCACCCGCCCGCAGTACTCCTCCCAGGAGCCTCCAGCCCTGATGCAAGCAGTGGGTGGAGTTATGCAAATATCAAAAGGCCTTAATGGGTGGGAATTATGGAAGAGTGGGTGTTCCTAAGCAGGCTGTATTTGCATAGGTAACACCCACATGTGATGCTGAGCCTTCCATTAATGAAAGAACTGAAACCCAATGAATGAAAGGGGCAGGACGGGGACAGTCAGGCTGGGGAGGAAAGAGCTAGTTGATGCTGGATGTCCTCCAGCCAGGTAATGAGACGGGGCTCCATCTGACTCGCTGCAGCTTCTAATGCACATGGTGAGAAGCTCACAGTGTGCAGTGAAAGCAGAGGAAGCCATTTCAGTCCAGGAGAGGAGCCTCTACACCTGTGCAAGACTGAAAGGGGAGGCCGGAGTTCTGCTAGAAGAGAACGGACCTGACTTCCCCACTGTGGAATGGCAATTGAGGTTCTGTTCTGTGATTGGTGGACAGTTTTCCCCAATCAGGAGAAAAGGTGTCTAATGCCGCGTACACACGAGCGGATTTTCCGTCAGAAAAATCTTGGATGTTTTTTTCCGACGGAATTCGGCTCAAGCTTGGCTTGCATACACACGGTCACACAAAACTTCGCTGAACTTTCGACCATCAAGAACGCGGGTGACGTACAACACTACGACGAGCCGAGAAAATGAAGTTCACTGCTTCCGAGCATGCGTCTAATTGTTTCCGAGCATGCGTAGGAATTTTTGCGTGTCGGAATTGCTACAGACGATCGGAATTTCCGATCAGAACTTTTTCCGACCGAAAAAAATTGAGAGCCTGCTCTCAATCTTATGCTGGCTGGAATTCGGCCAGCAAAAGTCCAATGGAGCATGCACACGGTCGGATTTTCCGACGAAAAGCTCTCATCGGTCTTTTGCTAGCGGAATTTGTGTAGGGGGTGAAAGACATTGGCACTCACAGATGAAAACCCCTCAACTTGGAGGTGAGAGATAACCCCGGCCTATCAGGTGAGGACTTTACAGACTTTCCTGTCCCGAGCCCCTTAACCTCCCACAGGGACTTCCAGAGACAGACTCTGGTGAGTGAGACTGGTAGACATGTGCGATTAGTTTTGTACGAATCGGAATTACGAATTTTTACGAATACGAATTCTGTACGAAATACGAAGTTTCGTTTACGAATTTCGGATCCAAATTATCCGAATCCAAACTACCAAATGATGAATTTCAACTAATATGAAAGAAATTATAGCAGATATAATGAATGATTCGAATGAATTCGAGATTCAGTATAACGAATAACGACACTCTACGAATAATAACGAATTTACCGAAAATGTATTAACGTTACATAACACAAGTCTATTGTTCACCAATCACTCAAATTTCGTATTCGTAAATGAAATTTCGTACTTCCTCTGAGTGATTGGTGAACAATAGACTTGTGTTATGTAACGTTGATACGTTTTCGGATAATTCGTTATTATTCGTAGAGTGTCGTTATTCGTTATACTGAATCTCAAATTCATTCGAATCATTCGTTATATCCGCTATAATTGCTTTCATATTAGTTGAAATTCATCATTTGGTAGTTTACGAATTTCGGATCCAAATTATCCAAATCCAAACTAAATTTCGGATTTCGTACTTCCTCTGTGATTGGTGAACAATAGACAATAGACTTGTGTTACTTATGTAACGTTAATACGTTTTCGGATAATTCGTTATTATTTGTAGAGTGTCGAGATTCGTAACGATATTAACGATTCGTACGAAACAAAGCTAATTTTTTGAAGGCTCCCATGTCTAGAGACTGGTAAAAGTATTGGGATATTGGGATATAAGAGAGGTCTTCAGTAAAGGGCGTCCACCCTCTACAGGGGATTCCTAATAGAGAATTTTCAGAGTGGAAGGTGAAGTGATTTCTGGATGAGGACGGGAGACAAGTGAGGTTTAAGGAGGACATATCGGAGGAGGGAAAAATATCTCCCTGGTTCTGGGCACAGGGAACTACTCAGGTCTTGGAGGAGGGTGTGTGAGGTCTCCTGGATGGAGCAATGAGACACCAGGGTGAAGACCATGTCAGCAGTGGGATGGGGGTTAAGGTTGTTCCATATCTGCAGAGAGATTGGGGTGAAGGTTGATCCATGTGTGCAGTGGGATGGGGTATGAAAGTTGGTTCGTGTCTGCAGAGGAATGGAGGTGATGGTTGGTTCATGTCTGCAGTGGGATGGAGGTGAAGGTTGGTCCATGTCTGCAGTGGGATGGGCGTGAAGGTTGGTCCATAGTGGGATGATCATGAAGGTTGGTTCATGTCTGCCAGGGAATGGGCGTGAAGGTCGGTCCATGTCTGCAGTGGGATGGGGATTAAAGTTGTTCCTTGTCTGCACTGGGATGGAGGTGAAGGTTGGTCCCTGTCTGCAGTGGGATGGAGGTGAAGGTTGGTCCCTGTCTGCAGTGGGATGGAGGTGAAGGTTGGTCCATGTCTGCGGTGGGATGGGGGTGAAGGTTGGTCCATGTCTGCGGTGGGATGGGGGTGAAAGTTGGTCCTTGTCTGCAGTAGGATGGAGGTGAAGGTTGGTCCCTGTCTGCAGTGGGATGGAGGTGAAGGTTGGTCCATGTCTGTGGTGGAATGGGGTGAAGGTTGGTCCTTGTCTGCAGTAGGATGGGGGTGAAGGTTGGTCCATGTCTGCAGTGGGATGGGGTGAAGGTTGGTCCTTGTCTGCGGTAGGATGGAGGTGAAGGTCAGTCCATGTCTGTGGTGGAATGGGGTGAAGGTTGGTCCTTGTCTGCAGTAGGATGGAGGTGAAGGTTGGTCCTTGTCTGCAGTAGGATGGAGGTGAAGGTTGGTCCATGTCTGTGGTGGAATGGGGTGAAGGTTGGTCCTTGTCTGCAGTAGGATGGAGGTGAAGGTTGGTCCATGTCTGTGGTGGAATAAGGTGAAGGTTGGTCCTTGTCTGCAGTAGGATGGGGGTGAAGGTTTGTCCTTGTCTGCGGTAGGATGGGGGTGAAGGTTGGTCCTTGTCTGCAGTAGGATGGAGGTGAAGGTTGGTCCATGTCTGTGGTGGAATGGGGTGAAGGTTGGTCCTTGTCTGCAGTAGGATGGGGGTGAAGGTTGGTCCATGTCTGTAGAGGGATGGGGTGAAGGTTGGTTCATGTCTGCAGTGGGATGGAGGTGAAGGTTGGTCCATGTCTGTGGTGGAATGGGGTGAAGGTTGGTCCTTGTCTGCAGTAGGATGGAGGTGAAGGTTGGTCCATGTCTGTGGTGGAATGGGGTGAAGGTTGGTCCTTGTCTGCAGTAGGATGGAGGTGAAGGTTGGTCCATGTCTGTGGTGGAATGGGGTGAAGGTTGGTCCTTGTCTGCAGTGGGATGGGGGTGAAGGTTGGTCCATGTCTGTGGTGGAATGGGGTGAAGGTTGGTCCATGTCTGTGGTGGAATGGGGTGAAGCTTGGTCCATGTCTGCAGTGGGATGGGGGTGAAAGTTGGTCTATGTCTGCAGGAGAATGGAGGGAAGGTTGGTCCATGTATGCAGAGGGATTAAGGTTAAATTTGGTCCATGTCTGCCAATGCATGGGGGTGAAGATTGGTCCAAGTCTGCATAGGGATGGGGGCGAAGGTTGGTCCATGTCTGGAGTGGCATGGGGTGAAGGTTAGACCAAGTCTGCAGAGGGATAGAGGTGAAGGTTGGTCCATGTCTGCAGAGAGATGGGGGTAAGGCCCCTTTCACACTTGTGCGACTTGTCCTGCCACATGGGACTGCAAAGTCGCATGACAAGTCGTTGCCCATGATTTCCAATGATAACCATTCATATATGTGCGACTTCAAGTCGCGCAGACTTTAAAGTAGTCCCTGTACTACTTTTGTCCCACTTTCATGCGAGTTGGGGTCCATAGACCTCAAGTTGACACAGGCATTCCCTGAAATTTGAAATTGCGTCAAAATCGCAGGCCGCAAAATCGCACAACTTTTAAGGGGCCTTAAGGTTGGTCCATGTCTGCAGAAGGATGGGGGATAAGGTTGGTTCATGTCTGCAGTGGAATGGGGGTGAAGATTGGTCCGTGTTGGCATAGAATAGGGATATGCCTCAGACACCCCCCCCCCCCCCGTATGCTCTGGACACTGGCTGGGGTATGTGGCATGCTCCTCTGTGGGTGAGAGTAATGATGCAATCACAGCGGGGATTGATGGCGCAGACATAGAGGGTGGTGTATTATTGGCGCTGTGGTCCCTCAGGGTGGATTCGGGAATTTATTGGCCTCCTCCCAGCGCTGAATTTCTTCTTCTGGAATTATTTTATACCTGAAAGTGTTGATAATGAAAGAAGTGATGAGCCGCCCGCGCTCCCCTCCCCCGTCAGAGCGCTCATTTTTATCCCTTTCCTTAGTCCGGCTTTTATTGAAATAAATTAATTTTTTTCCTCCGCCAACAGATGGGGAAATTAATTTTCTTTTCTATATTGTGGGATTTGTAGGGTCAGAACGCGGCTTCATGGTGGAAATTGATTAAAAGGGAGCCCGAGGCTTGTGGAACGTGACTGCGCAACGATCGGAAATACTGTGTAATGTACTAAGAGGCGTGTGATCACCAATTACCGCATGCGGCTTCTTCCAGGGGGTGTAACCCCCCTGGCCTGGTCTCTGTAGCCTCCTTCTCTGGAGAAAATTCACTAAAAAGGAGACCCGATACTCTCTAGATCAGGGGTGCCCAACCTTTTGAGGAGCGAGGGCCACTTTAGCGACTTGGTAACCGGTCGCGGGCCACAATGAGCGTAGCGGGCGGATGGCAGGTCTGTGTCCACTGCATATGTAGAGCAGACACAGACGCAGCCCGCTCTACCCTAAGGGCCCTCCGATCTGCCCAGACAGAAGGGGACAGATCCCCTTCTGTTTTTTAAGCAGATCGGATTGCAGATAGGCGGGTGTAAGCAGACATGAGTCTGTTTACATCTGCCGCTCTATAGAGGTGAATGGAGGGTCTGATTGGGTCCGCCTGAAAAACAGACAGGCAGAACCGATCGGACCGATCGTGTGAAAGGGGACTAAGGCTGCTTTCACACTGATGCACAGCGGTTTACCTGCTCCTCAACTGACCTCAATCTTCACTTCTTCCTCAGGATTCCTGCAGCTGGTTGCTGCTGTCCCCCAGGTGGTTATAACTGGTGGCTGCTGCTGGCTGTCCTCCAGGGCTGGTACTGCTGGCTGGTACTGCTGTTGGGTACTGCCTGCTGGTACTGCCGGCTGGTACTGCTGTTGGGTACTGCTTGCTGGTACTGCCGGCTGGTACTGCCGGCTGGTACTGCTGGCAGGTACTGGTACTGCTGGTGGGTACTGGTACTGCTGGCTGAAACTGCTTGCAGCTACTGGTACTGCTGGCGGGTGCTGGTGGGTACTGGTGCTGCTGGTGGGTACTGGTGCTGCTGGTGGGTACTGGTACTGCTGGCGGGTACTGGTACTGCTGACTGGTACTGGTACTGCTGACTGGTACTGCTGGCTGGTGCTGGTACTGGTGCCTGGAACTGGTGGCTAGTACTGGTGGTTGGTACTGCTGGCTGGTACTGATACTGCTGGCTGGTACTGCTGACTGGTACTGGTACTGCTGACTGGTACTGCTGGCTGGTGCTGGTACTGGTGACTGGAACTGGTGGCTAGTACTGGTGGTTGGTACTGCTCGTGGGTACTGGTACTGCTGGCTGGTACTGGTACTGCTGGATGAAACTGCTTGCTGCTACTGCTGGCGGGTGCTGGTGGGTACTGGTACTGCTGGTGGGTACTGGTGCTGCTGGTGGGGGCTGGTACTGGTGGCTGGTACTGGTACTGCTGGCTGGTGCTGGTACTGGTGACTGGAACTGGTGGCTAGTACTGGTGGTTGGTACTGCTGGTGGGTACTGGTACTGCTGGCTGGTACTGGTACTGATACTGCTGGCTGGTACTGGTATTGCTGGTGGGTACTGCTGGCTGGTACTGGTACTGCTGGTGGGTACTGGTACTGCTGGCGGTACTGGTACTGCTGGCGGGTACTGGTGACTGGTACTGGTGGCTAGTACTGGTGGCTGGTACTGCTGGTGGGTACTGCTGGCTGGTACTGGTACTGATACTGCTGGCGGGTACTGATACTGGTGACTGGTACTGGTGGCTAGTACTGCTGATGGGTACTGGTACTGCTGGCTGGTACTGGCGGCGGGCACTGATACTGCTGGCGGGTACTGGTGACTGGTACTGCTGGCTGGTACTGGTACTGCTGGCAGGTACTGGTACTGCTGGTGGGTACTGGTACTGGTGGCTAGTACTGCTGGTGGGTACTGGTGGGTACCGGTACTGCTGGCTGGTACTGCTGGCGGGTACTGATACTGCTGGCGGGTACTGGTACTGCTGGCGGGTACTGGTGGCTAGTACTGGTGGTGGGCACTGGTACTGGTGGTGGGTACTGCTGGCGGGTACTGTTACTGCTGGCGGGTACTGGTACTGCTGGCGGGTACTGCTGGCTAGTACTGCTGGTGGGTACTGGTACTTCTGGCTGGTACTGCTGGTGGGTACTGATACTGCTGGCTGGTACTGGTACTGCTGGCTGGTACTGGTAGTGGGTACTGGTACTTCTGGCTGGTACTGCTGATGGGTACTGGTACTGGCACTGCTGGCTCTGGCACTGCTGGCTGCTATGAGATCTCAGGAAGCATGCAGCTGCAGTACACATTCCTGTCACAGGCGGAGTACATTTGATATCACTCCGCCTGTGAAGGAGCCGGCGCTATACAGGAAGCATCGGCTCTGCTTCCTTCAGCGGCGGCTCCGTTCTCGCTGATGCTCGGAGATGGCGGGTCGGGAACCCGCGATCAGGGCTTCCCGACCCGCCATCTCAGAGCAAGACGTGGCGGGCCACCTCGGATGGCGCCGCGGGCCACGGGTTGGGCACCCCTGCTCTAGATTCACTCCCTCCTCTGCCCTCCCCCATTCCTTTTATGTAGCGGCTGTGGGAGGAGCAATAATATGATTGACAGCTGTGAGTCTGCTGCGACTGCTGACATCACATCCAAGATGGTGGCACCCAGCAGAGGTCTCCGGGCTTTTGGTTGCCTACACAAGGGAGAAGTGGTGGCTGGTGCTCAATTTTTTTTTGGGTGGGGCGGCAAACAAACCTGGCCCCGTCGCAGCCCCCCCTTCACTCGATCAATCGCTCGCCCCCTCGATCGATCGCTCGCCAATCGGGTCTTTGGACTCCCGGCCAATCGGGTCTTTGGACTCCCGGCCAATCGGGTCTTTGGACTCCCGGCCAATCGGGTCTTTGGATTCCCGGCCAATCGGGTCTTTGGACTCCCGGCCAATCGGGTCTTTGGACTCCCGGCCAATCGGGTCTTTGGACTCCCGGCCAATCGGGTCTTAGGACTCCCGGACAATCGGGTCTTTGGACTCCCGGACAATCGGGTCTTTGGACTCCCGGCCAATCGGGTCTTTGGATTCCCGGCCAATCGGGTCTTTGGACTCCCGACCAATCGGGTCTTTGGACTCCCGACCAATCGGGTCTTTGGACTCCCGACCAATCGGGTCTTTGGACTCCCGACCAATCGGGTCTCAGGACCGGCTTCCTGATTGGCCAGGAGGAGAAACAGGAAGACATTAGCGAATATTAATTTGCTAATGTCACACTAGTGGGTAAGCTTGGGGCGCAGTGCTCTGCGCCCTGAGTCCACCCTTTTTGAAGCCAATTAGAGCCTCAGGGTCTAATCATGTGGTTAAAAAAAAAAAAGAAGACCCCATTGAGATCCATGCGTCCGGCGCCCTGAATGGGGATTAGGGGCTGGCGCATGGAGATTAGGGGCTGGCGCATGGAGATTAGGGGCTGGCGCATGGAGATTAGGGGATGGCGCATGGAGATTAGGGGGGCGGCGCCCTTTATGAATGGCCGCCACGACAAGGGAGGGTTTTACTGCTGAATAACACGAAGAAAGTATGATAAATGTACATATCATCACCAATGGGAAGATTGTTGGTGAAATAAATGGTCTGGTGACAGGGACCCTTTAACTGCAGGGAGGTCCAGGTCCTGGCTGTGCTGTCTGGCAGGGTGTCTGGATCACACAGCTGGATGCACAGATCTGCCAATCCTTTGGCAAGGGAATCGGTCCTCAGTTCTGTGTTCCTCCAGGCTGAGAGGAGAATTAGGCGCTCCAGACGGATCCGTCACTCCCCTCTCGTTTTGTTTACTCCAGATTTATGCAAACAAGGCAGCAGATTTAATTAGAAATATTGCACTCAGCGGGCCTGCGATACGTGAGATGAGCCAGAAAAGAGGACGCTTAGCATTTCCTCATCCCGGCAGGATTCCCACCGAGAGGAGACCGAAAATTCCGACTCATTCCGAGATTCCCAGAGAGGAGGATCGCCTTCCGCAGATACAGCTCCATCATATAATAATACACTATATTACCAAAAGTATTGGGGCGCCTGCCTTTACACACACATGAACTTCAATGACATCCCAGTCTTAGTCCAGAGGGTTCAATATTGAGTTGGCCCTCCCTTTGCAGCTATAACAGCTTCAACTCTTCTGGCAAGGCCGTCCACAAGGTTTAGGAGGGTGTCTATGGGAATGTTTGACCATTCTTCCAGAAGAGCATTTGTGAGGTCAGGCACTGATGTTGGACGAGAAGGTCTGACTCACAGTCTCTACTCTAATTCATCCCAAAGATGTTGTATCGGGTTGAGGTCAGGACTCAAAAATCCATGCCTGACGGGTCTGGTATGGATTTTGAGGGGGACCCCCACGCCATTTTTTTTTGTCGCGGGGTTCCCCTTAAAATCCATGCCAGACCCGAAGGGCCTGGTATGGAATTTCGGGGGACCCCCACACCATTTTTTTTCTTTTTTTGGCGCGGGTTTCCCCTTAATATCCATACCAGACCTGAAGGGCCTGGTATGGAATTTCGGGGGACCCCCACGCATTTTTTTTGGCGCGGGGTTCCCCTTAAAATCCATGCCATACCTGAAGGGCCTGGTATGGATTCTGAGGGGGACCCCCACACCATTTTTTTCTTTTTTTGGCGCGGGTTTTCCCTTAATATCCATACCAGACCTGAAGGGTCAGTTTTTGATGTCAGTGTTAGGCGTCAATGTTCGGTGTAAGTGTTAGGTGTCAGTGTCAGTTTTCAGTGTTATGTGTCAGTGGTCAGTGTTCGGTGTCAGTATTCGGTGTCAGTGTTGGGTGTCAGTGGTCAGTGTTGGGTGTCAGTGGTCAGTGTTAGGTGTCAGTGTTAGGTGTCAGTGTTAGGTGTCAGTGTTCGGTGTCAGTATTCGGTGTCAGTGGTCAGTGTTGGGTGTCAGTGGTCAGTGTTAGGTGTCAGTGTTCGGTTTCAGTATTCGGTGTCAGTGGTCAGTGTTCGGTGTCAGTTTTCAGTGTTCGGTGTCAGTGTCAGATTTAGGGTTAGGTGTCAGTTTTCAGTGTTAGGTGTCAGTGGTCAGTGTTAGGTGTCAGTGTTAGGTGTCAGTGTTCGGTTTCAGTATTCGGTGTCAGTGGTCAGTGTTAGGTGTCAGTTTTCAGTGTTAGGTGTCAGTTTTCAGTGTTCGGTGTCAGTTTTCAGTGTTCGGTGTCAGTTTTCAGTGTTGGGTGTCAGTTTTCAGTGTTTGGTGTCAGTTTTCAGTGTTGGGTGTCAGTTTTCAGTGTTTGGTGTCAGTTTTCAGTGTTGGGTGTCAGTTTTCAGTGTTTGGTGTCAGTTTTCAGTGTTGGGTGTCAGTTTTCAGTGTTGGGTGTCAGTTTTCAGTGTTGGGTGTCAGTTTTCAGTGTTTGGTGTCAGTTTTCAGTGTTGGGTGTCAGTTTTCAGTGTTGGGTGTCAGTTTTCAGTGTTTGGTGTCAGTTTTCAGTGTTGGGTGTCAGTTTTCAGTGTTGGGTGTCAGTTTTCAGTGTTAGGTGTCAGCGTTCGGAGTCAATTTTCAGGGTCAGTGTGTAGCGAACATATTACAGCGCACACATTCAAGAATGACGTTTCCTGCAGGGCTAGTTAAAAACACCTGAACATATTCAAAAAATACGGGGGTTTGGTCACACTATATGGTTATATAGTGCTAAGCCCACTTACTGCGACAAAGTACCCCGAATTAGTGGTCAGTGTGTGTCTAGAGACATCTCTTACATGAACCCCCATTTCCCCCAACATAACGTGGTATAATTCCCCCGGGGGAGGGGGGGGGTGCACCTCCAGACTTTCAATGGGCGCCATGACTGAGGAAAGGTGGGGCGCTCGGGATTTCTGTATTACAGGTGGAGAGAGTTGCACTGACAGCGGGTGTGTGAACCTAGGACCACCTACCTACAGTCCTTTCTATAGGGAATGATCCCCAGTCCGGAGAGGTGTCAGTGCTGCCATCGGATTGCTGAGACGGCACATCTGGCAGAACATTAATAATCCTCTGATGTCCTCTGTGAGCGCCTAAGGTGAGGCTTTTATTAGAACACGCCGCGCACTCCGCCAGCGTATAATAACGAGAACGGCGCTCATTTCAATACACAGCGAGGAAGATTCTGTCATTCAGAGAGAAGGTTCTGCAGGCAGAGATGAGGATGACATGTGACAGAGATCCCCAGGATGGGAGCACCCCAAATTCAGGGGGACAAATCGGAGTGCTGTACGGGGGGGGGGGGGGGGGGGTCCGAAGAGGATGTCAATTTTTTCCTAACACTGGACTGCAAAGGAAAAAAAAATGTATTTCACTTATTACATAAAAACGACAAAAGTCATTCTGAGTTATCACCCAATACAGAGGGGATCAGGGGGCGACAGAGAGGGGTGATAACAAGGGGCAATAATGAGGGAATGGAGGACGTACATGTATTGTAGAATGGATATTTATAATACACAGATAACATGAGAGATCCTGAATTCTGTACTTCTCCACATTCCTCCTACGTACCTACCTCTATTTGTTCTGCCTGCCTCCCTCTTTTTTTACTTACCTCTGTACTTCCTGTCTCCCCCTGGTACTTCCTGTCTTTTTCTGTACTTCTTGTCTCCATCTATACTTCCCATCACCCTTCGTATGTCCTGCCACCCACTATAATGACTGCCTGTCTCTCTCTGTACTTCCTGCCTCCCTCTGTACTTCCGGCCTCCCTCTGTGCTTCCTGCCCCCCTCTGTGCTTCCTGCCTCCCTCTGTGCTTCCTGCCTCCCTCTGTGCTTCCTGCCTCCCTCTGTGCTTCCTGCCCCCCTCTGTGCTTCCTGCCTCCCTCTGTGCTTCCTGCCCCCCTCTGTGCTTCCTGCCCCCTCTGTGCTCCCGGCCTCGCTCTGTACTTCCTGCCTCGCTCTGTGCTTCCTGCCCCCTCTGTGCTCCCGGCCTCGCTCTGTACTTCCTGCCTCGCTCTGTACTTCCTGCCCCCCTCTGTGCTCCCGGCCTCGCTCTGTACTTCCTGCCTCGCTCTGTGCTTCCTGCCCCCCTCTGTGCTCCCGGCCTCGCTCTGTACTTCCTGCCTCGCTCTGTACTTCCTGCCCCCCTCTGTGCTCCCGGCCTCGCTCTGTACTTCCTGCCTCGCTCTGTGCTTCCTGCCCCCCTCTGTGCTCCCGGCCTCGCTGTGTACTTCCTGCCTCGCTCTGTGCTTCCTGCCCCCCTCTGTGCTCCCGGCCTCGCTCTGTACTTCCTGCCTCGCTCTGTACTTCCTGCCCCCCTCTGTACTCCCGGCCTCGCTCTGTACTTCCTGCCTCGCTCTGTGCTTCCTGCCCCCCTCTGTGCTCCCGGCCTCACTCTGTACTTCCTGCCCCCCCCTCTGTACTCCCAGCCTCGCTCTGTACTTCCTGCCTCGCTCTGTACTTCCTGCCCCCCTCTGTACTCCCGGCCTCGCTCTGTACTTCCTGCCTCGCTCTGTGCTTCCTGCCCCCCTCTGTGCTCCCGGCCTCGCTCTGTACTTCCTGCCTCGCTCTGTGCTTCCTGTCTCCTCCAGTACTTCCTGTATCTTTTTAGTGCTTCCTGTCTACATCTATACTTCCCATCATCCTTTGTATGTCCTGCCACCCACTACAATGGCTGTCTGTCTCCCTCTGTGCTTCCTGCCTACCACTGTTCTTCCCATTTCCCTTTTTATGTCCCACACCTAGCTATGTACTGCTTGCCTATCTCTGTACTTTCTGCCTCCCCCTCTGTACTGTCCGTCTCCCTGTGTACTGCTGGCCTCCCCCTCTGTACTGTCCATACTGTCCATCTCCCTGTGTACTGCCGGCCTCCCCCTCTGTACGGTCCATACTGTCCCGCTCCCTGTGTACTGCCGGCCTCCCCCTCTGTACAGTCCGTCTCCCTGTGTACTGCCGGCCTCCCCCTCTGTACGGTCCATACTGTCCCGCTCCCTGTGTACTGCCGGCCTCCCCCTCTGTACTGTCCGTCTCCCTGTGTACTGCTGGCCTGCCCCTCTGTACTGTCCATACTGTCCATCTCCCTGTGTACTGCCGGCCTCCCCCTCTGTACTGTCCATAGTGTCCATCTCCCTGTGTACTGCCGGCCTCCCCCTCTGTACTGTCCATAGTGTCCAGCTCCCTGTGTACTGCCGGCCTCCCCCTCTGTACAGTCCGTCTCCCTGTGTACTGCCGGCCTCCCCCTCTGTACAGTCCGTCTCCCTGTGTACTGCCGGCCTCCCCCTCTGTACAGTCCGTCTCCCTGTGTACTGCCGGCCTCCCCCTCTGTACGGTCCATACTGTCCCGCTCCCTGTGTACTGCCGGCCTCCCCCTCTGTACTGTCCGTCTCCCTGTGTACTGCTGGCCTGCCCCTCTGTACTGTCCATACTGTCCATCTCCCTGTGTACTGCCGGCCTCCCCCTCTGTACTGTCCATAGTGTCCAGCTCCCTGTGTACTGCCGGCCTCCCCCTCTGTACAGTCCGTCTCCCTGTGTACTGCCGGCCTCCCCCTCTGTACGGTCCATACTGTCCCGCTCCCTGTGTACTGCCGGCCTCCCCCTCTGTACTGTCCGTCTCCCTGTGTACTGCCGGCCTCCCCCTCTGTACTGTCCATCTACCTGTGTACTGCCGGCCTCCCCCTCTGTACTGTCCATCTACCTGTGTACTGCCGGCCTCCCCCTCTGTACTGTCCATACTGTCCATCTCCCTGTGTACTGCCGACCTCCCCCTCTGTACTGTCCATCTACCTGTGTATTGCCTGTCTCCCCCTCTGTACTGTCCGTTCTCCCTGTAAACTGCCTGCCTTCCCCTCTGTACTGTCCGTTCTCCCTGTGTACTGCCGGCATCCCCCTCTGTACTGTCCATACTGTCCATCTACCTGTGTATTGCCTGTCTCCCCTTCTGTACTGTCCGTTCTCCCTGTATACTGCCTGCCTCCCCCTCTGTACTGTCCATCTCCCTGTTTACTGCCTCTTAATTGCCTGCCTCCTACTGTAATGCTTTTCTCTGTACTATTGCCAGCCTCCCTTTGCATTGCCTGTCTTTCTCTGTACTTCTGTATGTACTCCCTCCGTATGGCCCACCATCCTACTCTGTGTACTGCCCGTCTCCCTCTATACTGCCTGTCTTACTCTCCAATGCCTGCCTCCCTCTGTACTGTCTTCCCCTATACTGCCTGCCTCCCTGTGTATTGCCTGTCTTATGTTCTACTGCCTGCATAATTCTGTACTGCCTGCCTCTCTCTGTCAGTGGCATACCAAATGGGGGGTGGGGGGGGGGCGTCCGCCCCGGGTGCCACACACTGCGGGGGTTTCGGGCTGGCACCCGCCCCCCTGCTAGTGAAGCTCAGGCAGTGCAGCGGCGTGAATACAGGGCAGCCAAGGAGAGCCAGGAGAGCCGAGCTGTGACAGGGTGCAGGGGTACCCGGGCCCGGTGTGGAACTTACCACTACCCGGGTGACATCCAGAGCCAGCCGAGCGGTGCAGGATAAAGGAGACACTCTCTCTCCTCCTATACCGCAGGAGGAGAGAGAAACAGTGAGCAGCACTTAATAGAGGAACTGCTGGAGTTAACTTATTAAGTTAACCAGCAGGTGATTGGTTGCTAGGTGGTCCAAGCAACTAATCATTAGCTTGTTAATATGAAAAATAACGCCAGCAGTTCCCGCCCTCTATTCAGCTTTGCTGTGTCTCTCCCTCTGGATGCATGATTAAGGTAGGAAGGAGCCAGGGGCAGGGCTGTCTATGTAACATGCAGGGGGTCAAGAGGTGCAGGGTGCTGTGTGAAGGGGTCCAGAGGTGCAGGGTGCTGTGTAATGTAAAGGGGTCCAGAGGTGCAGGGTGCTGTTTAACATAAAGGGGTCCAGAGGTGCAGGGTGCTGTGTAATGTAAAGGGGTCCAGAGGTGCAGGGTGCTGTGTGAAGGGGTCCAGAGGTGCAGGGTGCTGTGTGAAGGGGTCCAGAGGTGCAGGGGCTATGTAATGTAAAGGGGTCCAGAGGTGCAGGGGGCTGTGTAATGTAAAGGGGTCCAGAGGTGCAGGGGGCTGTGTAATGTAAAGGGGTCCAGAGATGCAGTTGTGACAAAGAGATATTGGGGAATGCAGAGGTATGCAGGGGGGACAGTGGGGTGTTTTTACATTTTACCGTGGGGGGGCCTGATATAGGATCCACCTTGGGTGCCAAATGCTCCAGGTACGCCCCAGCTCTCTGTACTCCCTTCCTCTATACTACCCACCTTCCTCTGTACTGCCTGCCTCCCTGTGTTTTGCCTGCCTCTCTCTGTATTGCTTCTCTCTATATTGTCCATATCCCTATGTACTACCTGCCTCCCTCTTCCTGATATCTGCCACCTGGTGCCATGTGACAGTAATCTTCTCTGATGGAATGACTGTTGAAGAATTCTTCATGCGGCTTTCATGGAGGTGGCAGCTCTGAAGTCTGTGCTGAAGGAGATGAAAAGGCTGAATCTGGTCACCTGATTTCTAGAGTAAAAATATAACAAGGTTTATCTATTACAGGAGTGGAGGCCCCCCGTCTGAGATACTTCAGAACACTCTTAAATCGGCTCCTCCGGAGGACACCTTACCACCGTGCACTGCACAGAAGTGTTAAGTAGAGGCAGATACGTATGTGTGGCCCTCGCTAATGAGCAGAGACCATAGCAATGAACATAGCAAGGACTATGGTAATTACCACAGCAATGACCTTAGCAAGGACTACGGCAATGACCTTAGCAAGGACCATAGGAAAGACTACAGCAATGACCACAGCAATGCCTATAGCAAGGACTAGACATGTGCAATTAGTTTCGTACGAATCCGAAATACGTTTTTTTTTGCATACAAATTCTGTACGAAATACGAAATTTAGTTTACGAATTTCGGATCCAAATTAACAGAAACGTGGGGACATGTATCAATGCAATTTTTTTTTTCTTGGCTCCCCGTAATACAGAGAATAGTCATTGAAAGTCATTGATAAAAAAAAAAGCGTGGGGTTCCCCCCCCAAATTCAATTACCAGGCCCTTCAGGTCTGGTATGGATTTTAAGGGGAACTCCACGCCAAATAAAAAAAAAAATGGCGTGGAGTTCCCCCCAAAAATCCACACCAGACCCTTTATCCGAGCACACAACCTGGCAGGCCGCAGGAAAAGAGGGGGGAGGAGAGAGCGCCCCCTCCTGAACCGTACCAGGCCACATGCCCTCAACATTGGGAGGGTGCTTTGGGGGTCTGTGACCCCTCAAAGCACCATGTCCCCATGTTGATGGGGACAAGGGCCTCATCCCCACAACCCTGGCCGGTGGTTGTGGGGGTCTGCGGGCGGGGGGCTTATCGGAATCTGGAAGCTCCCTTTAACAAGGGGACCCCAGATCCCGCCCCCCCCCCCTGTGTGAAATGGTAAGGGGGTACAAAAGTGCCCCTACCATTTCACCAAAAAGTGACAAAAGTGTTAAAAATGACAAGAGACAGTTTTTGACAATTCCTTTATTTCTTTCTATCTTCTTTCTTCTTCCTTCTTCTTTCCTTCATCATTCGGTTTCTTCCTCCATCTTCTTCTTCCTCCACCATCTTCTTCCTCCGATCCTCTGCTTCTTGCTCCGGTGTTCTCGTCCGGCATCTTCCTCCACGGCGTCTCTTCTTCCCCGCTTCGTTCTCGGGCCGCTCCGCATCAATGGGAGGCTCCCGCTGTGTGACACTTCTCTTCTTCTGGGGGAAAGCCATAGGGAAGTCCACGTACTTCAGAGGTCACCAGGTGGCCCCGCCCTCCATTATATAAGAACTGTCAGAAGAAGAGAAGCGTCACACAGCGGGAGCCTCCCATTGCGCGGATACCAGAGAACACCAGAGCAAGAAGCAGAGGATCGGAGGAAGAAGAAGATGAAGGAAGAAACCGTAGGATGAAGGAAAGAAGAAGGAAGAAGATGGAAAGAAGAAGACTTAAAGGAATTGTCAAAAACTGGCTCTTGTCATTTTTTACACTTTTGTCACTTTTTTTGGTGAAATGGTAGGAGTACTACCCCCTTACCATTTCACACAGTGGGGAGGGATCTGGGGGTCCCCTTGTTAAAGGGGGCTTCTAGATTCCGATAAGCCCCTGCCCGTAGACCCCCCACAACCACCGGCCAGGGTTGTGGGGATGAGGCCCTTGTCCTCATCAACACAGGGACATGGTGCTTTGGGGGGGACCCCAAAGCACCCTTCCAATGTTGAGGGCATGTGGCCTGGTATGGTTCAGGAGGGGGGGGCTCTCTCTCATCCCCCCTCTTTTCCAGGTTGCGTGCTCGGATAAAGGGTCTGGTATGGATTTTTGGGGGAACTCCACGCCATTTTTTTTTTTATTTGACCCTGAGTTCCCTTTAATATCCATACCAGACCTGAAGGGCCTGGTAATTGAATTTGGGGGGAACCCCACACTTTTTTTTTTTTCTTTTTTATCAATGACTGTTCTCTGTATTGACAATTCATTATAGCTGCGAGTGCTTTTAAATGATTTTTTTTCTTTGGGAAATTACACTTTGTGCAGGGACAGTTCTAAGCACGGGAAACATGCGCCCCTTTACAGGCATACTATACACACACCCCAGGTACGAAATTTAAAGGAATATTACACTTTTATTGTTTCACTTTAAGCATTATTAAAATCACTGCTCCCGAAAAAACGCTTGTTTTAAAAAAAAATTTTTGCATTGATACATGTCCCCTGGGGCAGGACCCAGGTCCCCAAGTACGAAATACGAAATTTTGTTTACGAATTTCGGATCCAAATTAACAGAAACGTTAAAAAACCCAGGAAGTTTACGGATCTAACGGAAATTCGTATTTCGTACGAATCCGAATTGAATTGTGTACACAAATTGCGAAATCCAATTTTTTTTTTTATATGGAATGTAACGAAACGAAACAAATGTTTTGACGGCACCCATGTCTAGCAAGGACTACAGCAATGACCATAGCAAGGACTACAGAAATGACCATAGCAAGGACCATAGCAAAGACTCCAGCAATGACCTTAGCAAGGACTACAGAAATGACCATAGCACGGACTACAGCAACGACCTTAGCAAAGACTACAGCAATGACCATAGCAAGGACTACAGCAATGACCACAGCAAAGACTACAGCCATGACCATGGCAACGACCTTAGCAAGGACTACAGCAATGATCATAGCAAGGACTACAGCAATGACCATAGCAAGGACTACAGCAATGACCACAGCAAAGACTACAGCCATGACCATGGCAACGACCTTAGCAAGGACTACAGCAATGACCATAGCAAGGACAATAGCAAAGACCACAGCAATGGCCATAGCAAGGACTTCATCAATGACCATAGCAAGGACTTCAGCAATGACCATAGCAAGGACTACAGCAATGACCATAGCAAGGACTACAGCAATGACCACAGCAAAGACTACAGCAATGACCACGGCAATGACCTTAGCAAGGACTACAGCAATGACCACAGCAAGGACTTCAGCAATGCCCATAGCAATGACCATAGCAAGGACTTCAGCAATGACCACAGCAAGGATTACAGCAATGACCATAGCAAGGACTACAGCAATGACCATAGCAAGGACTACAACAATGACCACAGCAAAGACTACAGCAATGACCACGGCAATGACCTTAGCAAGGACTTCAGCAATGACCATAGCAAGGATTACAGCAATGGCCATTTAAAGAACTTCGGCAATGACCACAGCAAGGACTTCGGCAATGACCACAGCAAGGACTTCGGCAATGACCACAGCAAGGACTTCGGCAATGCCCATAGCAAGGACTATATCAGAAAACTGCAGCAATGACCATAGCAATTACCATGGCAAAGACTGCATCAGTAACCACGGCATTAATCATAGCAAGGAATACAGCAATAACTACAGGAATGACCATAGCAAGCACTGCAGTGATGACTGTAGGAATTACCATATTGTGGACTGCAGGAGTGACCACAGCAAATATTGCTGCAAAAACTCAGTGTCCTCGTGGCCTTCTATGAATGTCACCCCTTGAAGCCAGAGATGGAACGAGCAATCATGGCTCCCGCAGAAGGTGGAGGGCACCTGAGAACATCTAATCCTGGAAATGGCGTGAAGTTCGAGGCGCTGTGTTGAGAAAATGAAGGTGGGTGGTGGGGCCTGTGAGATTCATTATCTCCCTATGAAGCCGGAATGGTGTCAAAGATTGAAATATTAAAATTAAATATGAATTCTTTTTTTTTTCCTCCAGTCAAGGGTAATTAAAAAGCGTCTTCCCAGGGGGGCCGAGCGCGGAGGTCTGACTCATAATCTGCGCAAAATCTCTTGATACATCTGTTTCTTCAGATTGTTAATGAGGGTCTCCGAGGACCTCCACTTCTCACACAGAACTCCATTGAAACTTCCAAAGAAATTAAAAATATACATAAAAGTCTTCTCAGCCGAAAACTAATATGTGAATTTAAGTGCTTGGAGGTTTAACCTATTTACTGCTGGAAGCAATTCACCAAGCCTTGGCTTCAAGGTCGACATGTGCAATTCGTTTAGTTTTTTTTTCGTTTTTCATTTTTTTTCGTTATTTTCGTTCGTTCGTTTTCGTACGAATGAACGAACGATTTGCTAAAAATTTTAACAAATCGTTCGAATCGAACGAATCCGAAAAACAACGAAAATCCGAAAAAAACTAATTAGTAACAACGAATGAAGAAAATCCGAAAAAAAACGAAAACAGGAACAACAAAAATGAACGAAAAAATTCGTACATTCGTAACTTTTTTTTTTTGTTGAATTGGTAATTTTCCACGTCCCTTACAATGGCGCTGCTTAACGTGCTCCGAATAGATTGAACGAAAAAATTCGTACATTTGTAACTTTTATTTTTTTTTTCGAATCCTAATTTTCTGTGTCCCTTACAATGGCGCTGCTTAACGTGCTTCGAATGGATTGAACGAAAAAATTTGTACATTTGTAACTTTTTTTTTTTTTTTTCGAATCGTAATTTTCTGTGTCCCTTACAATGGCGCTGCTTAACGTGCTTCGAATGGATTGAACGAAAAAATTTGTACATTTGTAACTTTTTTTTTTTTTTTGAATCGTAATTTTCCGTTTCTCTTACAATGGCGCTGCTTAACGTGCTTCGAATGGATTGAACGAAAAAATTTGTACGTTCGTAACTTTTTTTTTTCTTCGAATCGTAATTTTCCGTTTCTCTTACAATGGCGCTGCTTAACGTGCTTCGAATGGATTGAACGAAAAAATTTGTAC
Organism: Lithobates sylvaticus; assembly: GCA_028564925.1. Taxonomy (NCBI): domain Eukaryota; kingdom Metazoa; phylum Chordata; class Amphibia; order Anura; family Ranidae; genus Lithobates; species Lithobates sylvaticus. Next base: position 274,944,750 of record CM053032.1, read on the forward strand.
GTTCGTAACTTTTTTTTTTTTTCGAATCGTAATTTTCCGTTTCTCTTACAATGGCGTTGCTTAACGTGCATCGAATGGATTGAACGAAAAAATTCGTACATTCGGAACTTTTTTTTTTTTGATTCGTAATTTTCCGTGTCTCTTAAAATGTATAGCATACACATTACATAAAATTATGAATTATGAATTATGCTCCGATTACGAATCTACGAATGTTACGAATGTACGAATAAATACGAATGCGTCCGAATTTCGAATAAACGAAAATTAAACTAACGAAAAAACGAATCAACGAAAAAAATAACTCTTACGAATGTACGAATCGTTAGGAATACGAACACCGACGACTTACGAATTTACGAATCGTTACGAATCAACGGAAACGAAAAAAACGAAACAAAATTAAACTAATTTTTTTCGGAAACGAAAAAAACTAAACGAAAATAAACAAATTTTTTTGTTGTGCACATGTCTACTTCAAGGTCCTTCAGGTGACTGCATTTCAGTTCTCATTTCTATACATTCACCTATAAGGGAAGTTTGTCTTTGTCCTCATTATCAGGGACAGTTTAACCGCCTCATGTAGATATACATCTACAGAATGGCACGGGCAGGCAAAAGCACGTACGGGTACGTCCCCTTTAATTTGCCTGCCCGGGGGCATCGGGAACGCTGATCAATGACGTCAGACGTACAGCCACGCCCCCCTACTGTAAAAAAAACAACACAACACGTCACACTGACTCCTCCCCGCCCCTAGTGGTTAACCCCTTCACTACAATTGTCATTTACATAGGAATCAATGCTATTTAAATAGCACTGATTTTCTGTATAAATGACAAATGTCCCAAAAATGTGTCAAAAATGTCTGATGTGTCCACCATAATGTCGCAGTCACAATAAAAATCGCTGATCGCCGCCATTACGAATAAAAAAAAAAATATTAATAAAAATGCTATAAAACTATCCCCTATTTTGTAAACGCTATAACTTTTGCGCAAACTAATCAATAATCGCTAATTGCGATTTTTTTTTACCAAAAATATGTAGAAGAATACGCATCGGCCTAAACTGAGGAAAAAAAATGTTTTTTTTATATATTTTTGGGGGATATTTATTTTTTTTATTATAGCAAAAAGTAAAAAATATTGCATTTTTTTCAAAATTGTTGCTCTATTTTTGTTTATAGCGCAAAAAATAAAAACCGCAGAGGCGATCAAATACCACCCAAAAGAAAGCTCTATTTGTGGGAAAAAAAGGACGCCAATTTTGTTTGGGAGCCACATCGCACGACCGCTCAATTGTCAGTTAAAGCGACGCAGTGCCGAATCGCAAAAAGGGGCCTGGTCCTTTGGCTGCCAATTGGTCCGGGGCTGAAGTGGTTAAGGGAAGGGTAGAGAAGGCACTGCGCGGAGAAATGGCTCTGTGATTGGAGATATCGGTGTACATGGATGTGGGTGAAGGCCTCATTCCCCTGACTGACATCGACAGACAGATAATAATTCTCTCCAGCACTTTGGTGATTCCATCATTTGTCACGCTCATCATTGTCCAATGACCCCACCACCTTCAGATGTTTCTCCAGATAATAATGGGAGATAAATGATGTTCATGGCAGCCCGCCATTCCATTTCACAGAACTCGGACGACCCGACAGACCCCGGAGAGGAGAAGCAATTTCACACCGTCCCGGGATGAATCTTCTCTTCCAGGTGAAGTAGCTGTCAGATCTTCCAGGTGAAACCTCAAGAACCTCTCTGATTGCTCCGTCATTTCACTACCAACCAGCCAGAGAATCCAAATAACCCACATAACTGGCAGGAGGACCAACCTCAGATACCCAGAAACAGAGAGACAGGGAGTGGGGAGAAAGAGAAAAGAGAAACAAATAGAGACAGAGAGAAGAGAGACATGGGGGGAGAGGAGAGAGAGAGAGAGTAATAGATACAGAGAGAAGAGAAAGACAGGGGGGGGGGGGGGGGCAAATAGAGACAAAGAGAAGAGAGAGATGGGGGGGGGAGAGAGAAGAGAGAGAAGAGAGAGAGATGGGGGGGAGGAGAGAGACAGAGAGAAGAGAGATATGGGGGGGGGAGAGACAGAGAGAGAGAGATATGGGGGGGGGAGAGAGACAGAGAGAAGAGAGAGATGGGGGGGGGAGGAGAGAGACAGAGAGAAGAGAGATATGGGGGGGGGAGAGAGAGAAGAGACAGAGAGAAGAGAGATATGGGGGGGGGGGAGGGGGGGGGGGGGGGGGGGGGGGCGGGGGGGGGGGAGGGGGACAGAGAGAAGAGAGAGAGAAGAAGGGGGGGGGGGGGGGGGGGGATGAAGATGGGGGGGGGAGGAGGGGAGAGAGAGAGAGAGAGAGAGATAGAGAGATGGGGGGGGGAGAGAGAGAGAGATGGGGGGGGAGAGAGACAGAGAGAGAGAGAGATGGGGGGGGGGAGAGAGGAGAGAAGAGAGATATGGGGGGGGGAGAGACAGACAGAAAAGAGGGAGACTGGAGAGGAGAGAGACAAATAGAGACAGAAAGAAGTGAGAGAAATATATAGAGAGAGAAGAGAAAGAGGGGGGGGGGGCAAGAGACAGAGAGAAGAGAGAGATGGGGGGGGGAGAGACAGAGAGAAGGAAGAGAGATGGGGGGGAGAGAGACAGAGAGAGAGAGAGAGAGGGGGGGGGGAGAGACAGACAGAAAAGAGGGAGACTGGGAGAGAGAGAGAGACAAATAGAGACAGAGACAGAAAGAAGAGAGAGAAATACTAATAGATACAGAGAGAAGAGAAAGACGGGGGGGGGGGGGGGCAAATAGAGACAGAGAGAAGAGAGAGAGCAACAGGGAGAGAGGGACAAATAGAGACAGAGAGAAGAGGAAGATGGAAAGGGGGGAATAGGAGAAGAGAGAGAGACGGGGAGAGGAGATAGACAAATAGAGACAGAGAGAGAGGGGAGGAGAGAAGAGTGAGAGAGGAGATAGCTAGAAGGGAGAGAAAAAGAGAAGAGAAAGACGGGAAGGGGGGCAAGAGAGACAGGGGGAGATAAGAGAGAGAGAGAGACAGAGAAAGAAAGAAATAGAGAGAGAGAGACTAATAGATACAGAAAGAAGGGGGGGGGGCAAAGAGAAGAGACAGATGAGTAGGGGGGGGGGGAGAGGAGAAAGACAATTAAAGACAGAGAGAAGTGAGAGGGACAAATAGAGACAAAGAAGAGAAAGATGGGAAGGGGGGAACATGAGAAGAGAGAGAGACAGGGGGAGAGGAGAGAGAGGGGGGTGGAGAGAGGAGATAGCGACAAAAGATAGACAAATAGAGACATATAGAAGAGAAAGACGTGAAGGGGGGAGAGTCAAGAAAGACGGGGGAGAGAAGAGAGAGACAAATAGATACAAAGAGAAAGAGGGTGGGGGAGAATAGAGAGAGACAGGGAGAGGAGAGGGACAAATAGAGAGAGGGGGAGAGGAGAGGGACAAATAGAGAGAGGGGGAGAGTAGAGGGACAAATAGAGAGAGAGGAACAAATAGAGAGAGGGGGGTGAGGAGAGGGGCAAATAGAGAGAGAGGGAGGAGAGGGCCAAATAGAGAGAGGGGGGAGGAGAGGGGGAGAGGAGAGAGCAGAGAAACAAGATAGTAAGGAGAGAGTGGGGGAAAGAGAGAGAGGGAGGGAAGATTAAAAAAAGAGAGAAAGGGGTTAGTTAGAAAAAGAGAGTGGGAAGAGAACCGAAAGAGATGGGGGAGAGAGAAGGAAAGGGGAGGAGGAAGAGGAGAGAGAAAGAAAGAAGGAAATACAGGAGACAGGAGAGGAAGGGGCGAGAATAGAGACAGAAAAAGAAGAGTGCAGAGGAGAGAAGGAGGGAAGAGAATGAAAGGAGAAAAAGAGAGAGGCGAGAGGAAGAGGAGATCTCTTTTCGGAGATATCAATCTCTCTATCTCTTGTAATGACAATACAATGATGTGGATGTGATTGGAGGATAATATTCTGTCCCATGTGCTGATGCTGTAATATAAAGTATTGTATATAATGAGGGTCGCTCCCTCCATCAGTCTTCTATCCGGCCGGTTCTTTGGGAACTCGGATAACCACAATTTTCAGTTTCCATCTATCAGTAAATGGTGAACAATTAGACGGATCTCTGGAATGGAGCGTTCCCTCCGATTGCTCTTCCCTTCCAATCTGCCATCTTTTACATACTCCAAGTGGTGAAGACGTCTCCATGTGGGGATTGTCTGATTGTCTCCAGGCCAGACCCATATGGGAAATTCTCCCTATTAATAATAGAACAGAGGAACCCCGACAGGTTGTCACTGACTAAACATTTCCTAATAGAATCCCTCCATGCTGCACATGGGGCCCTTCTGGGTTCATTACCTAGGGAAAGCCCTTCCCTCCCCCCCACCTTTCCCAGGAATAACATGTAGAAGAGGCACAGTCTGTGTTCCCTATTCATACCGAAATATCACACCTCCAACATTTCCTTCAGTGACATAGAAAATACTCTGCTCCTGGCCTTCTCTACCTTTCTGATTACACCCCCACGGGGGTATTACACCTCCAACGTGAGACAGCAGTCATTGGGATGAGAGTGTTATGGCGGGCATCCGGTTTCTTTTAGTGGGTGGGCGGGTAGCAGGCATCGTGATTGGAGTTGATGTATGTAGCAAGGTCCCAGGCCTACTTCGGTCCAAAGAGAACCTCCAGGGCCATAGATAGCTGACATCCTTCTGTATATGGTGGGTTGTGAGGCATAGTGGGTGCAAGGTGGTTAAAGTTATTTGCGCCAGAATGAATCTTCTTGAATGCAAAAGAGATTCGGCCTGCAACCACCATTGTCTTTAGCAACCACTGTCAGTAGAAAGCTGTAGATGTATAATAGAGGAGGTAATACCACTGTTATACCTGACATCTGGCTCTCCCCTAACAGGTAAATGTTCTGGTGTCCATCCCAAACAGTCAAGGTTCCATCCCTACTCCCAGCCTTCCCTCTATCGTTTTGAATAAACCCACCACCAACATATTACACCTCCAACATGAAGCTTTATAGGCTAGAAAATACTCTGCTCCTGGCCTTCTTTACCTTTCAGATTACACCTACCACTGAGATATCACATCTCCAACATGACCCTCCATAAGGTAGAACATACTCTGCTCCTGACCTTCTCTACCTTTCTGATTACACCTACCACTGAGATATCACATCTCCAACATGACCCTCCATAAGGTAGAACATACTCTGCTCCTGACCTTCTCTACCTTTCAGATTACACCTACCACTGAGATATCACATCTCCAACATGACCCTCCATAAGGTAGACCATACTCTGCTCCTGACCTTCTCTACCTTTCAGATTACACCTACCACTGAGATATCACATCTCCAACATGACCCTCCATAAGGTAGAACATACTCTGCTCCTGACCTTCTCTACCTTTCTGATTACACCTACCACCGAGATATCATATCTTTAACATGACCCTCCATAAGGTAGAAAATACTTCCTTTTCTGACCTTCTCTCTACTTGATTGCCCACCACTGGGATATCAAACCTCCAACATGACCCTCCACAAGGTAATACAGTCAGGTCCATAAATATTGGGACATCGACACAATTCTAATCTTTTTGGCTCTATACACCACCACAATGGATTTGAAATGAAACAAACAAGATGTGCTTTAACTGCAGACTTGCAGCTTTAATTTGAGGGTATTTACATCCAAATCAGGTGGACGGTGTAGGAATTACAACAGTTTGTATATGTGCCTCCCACTTTTTAAGGGACCAAAAGTAATGGGACAGATTAACAATCATCCATCAAACTTTCACTTTTTAATACTTGGTTGCAAATCCTTTGCAGTCAATTACAGCCTGAAGTGTGGAACGCATAGACATCACCAGACGCCGGGTTCCATCCCTGGTGATGCTCTGCCAGGCCTCTACTGCAACTGTCTTCAGTTCCTGCTTGTTCTTGGGGCATTTTCCCTTCAGTTTTGTCTTCAGCAAGTGAAATGCATGCTCGATCGGATTCAGGTCAGGTGATTGACTTGGCCATTGCATAACATTCCACTTCTTTCCCTTAAAAAACTCTTTGGTTGCTTTCGCAGTATGCTTTGGGTCATTGTCCATCTGCACTGTGAAGCGCCGTCCAATGAGTTCTGAAGCATTTTGCTGAATATGAGCAGATAATATTCCCCGAAACACTTCAGAATTCATCCTGCTGCTTTTGTCAGCAGTCACATCATCAATAAATACAAGAGAACCAGTTCCATAGACAGCCATACATGCCCACGCCATGACACTACCACCACCATGCTTCACTGATGAGATGGTATGCTTTGGATCATGAGCAGTTCATTTCCTTCTCCATACTCTTCTCTTCCCATCACTTCGGTATAAGTTGGTGTCATCTGTCCATAGGATGTTGTTCCAGAACTGTGAAGGCTTTTTTAGATGTTGTTTGGCAAACTCTAATCTGACCTTCCTGTTTTTGAGGCTCACCGATGGTTTACATCTTGTGGTGAACCCTCTGTATTCACTCTGGTGAAGTCTTCTCTTGATTGTTGACTTTGACACACATACACCTACCTCCTGGAGAGTGTTCCACACAAACACCTACCTCCTGGAGAGTGTTCCACGCATACACCTACCTCCCGGAGAGTGTTCCACACATACACCTACCTCCCGGAGAGTGTTCCACACATACACCTACTGTCAGGGCTCCACTTGCGACGTACGGTCGAATCGGCGCGCGCGCATGCGCACACGCGCCGCTGATTCGTCCGGGCGTCGAAACGAGGGTACGCGCCGTCGTACTCCTCAGGCGCGCGCGCGCGTGCGCAGCGAGCGCGGGCACGTGCGTCGCGGGCGCACACGTGACGCGTTAGCGCTGTTTGGCGCCAGTTGGCCTTTAAAAGAATGACAGCTGCACATGTCAAGTGCTGTTCGTCTGCAGTTTGCCCCTTGTTTAACCTGCCTCTGTTGTGTACTCCTGTTTACCTGATCCGGCTTCCACTTGACTCTGCTGCCTTCTCCACTCCTGATTCCGGCCTGTTGACTCTGCTTTGGACTGATACCTGAACGCTGATCTCCTGCCTGTCTGACCTCTCCATTGCCTGTGCCCACTTACCTGCCTGCCAAAGTGTATCCAGACCCGGCCTGCCTGACGACCCCTCTGCCTGCTCCCTGCATGCTGCATACTTCCAGAGTTGCTGACGCCATCTCGGGGTCACCCTACATCCGGACCCTGCTCCGCTACCTGCCAGTCTCTGCTGCTTCAACATCCAGGAGATCGCTACTGATCAGCTACGTCTCCCACAGCATCCATTCCAGGCACTCCTACCCCGCTGTGCTCACGGGACCACTGTCTCCACTCCAGTGGGCCCTGAACCAGAGCCGTAAGAGAGGCCTCTCCCAGCGAAGTCAGGCTCACCACTCAGGTACCTAACAGTACGAACAGCCATGACTGAGCCTGCGGGAGAAGCCTCTGCCATGAAGGAGTTCTGCTCACACCTGGCAGCCCTCGCTCAGGCGGTGCAATCCCTGCAAGAAGGGTATACCAGACTGGAAGGTCGAGTGCAGCAACTTGCTGACCCCAATGTTGCGGCTCCTACATCTCCGCAACCGTCTGCAACACCTGCTACTCCTCCTGCGGTGGTGATGCTGCCTCCTGAACCCAGAGTACCTGTTCCTGATCGCTTCTCCGGAGATCGTTCCAAATTCCGTGTCTTCCGCAACGCCTGCCAGTTATACTTTGCTCTTCAACCCAGAACCTTCTCCCTAGAGGCCACCAAAGTGGGGTTCGTAATCTCCCTGCTGCAGGGCGAACCTCAGATTTGGGCTCATCGCCTACTGGAGGGAAATAGCATGCTGACGCAGTCCCTCTCGTCTTTCCTGGAAGCCATGGCGCAACTTTACGAGGACCCCCAGCTAACCACCACAGCCGAGTCTGCTCTATCTGCGCTCCAGCAAGGCCGCAGAACGGCCGAGGACTATGTGACAGACTTTAGACGATGGAGCGCAGACACCCAGTGGAATGACTCGGCTTTAAGGCATCAGTTCCGCATGGGCCTCTCCGAAGGCCTAAAGGATGAACTTGCCCGAGTGGGCACCCCAGACACTTTGGAGGGCCTGATAACTTTGAGCATACAAATTGACCGTCGGCTCCGGGAACGCAGAGTCGAGAGATCCGCTCAAGTCCACCGTCCGGCTTGGATGACCGCAAGGGCTCCATTACCGGCTGGCCGTTACATGCCCGCTCAGCCAATGGCCCCTGCCCATCCTCTTCCCGATGCCGGCGAGCCGATGCAGCTTGGTCTCATGCGACCCACTCTGTCTCTGGAGGAACGTGCCCGACGCCGTCAACTAAATTTGTGCCTGTACTGTGGTGGGCCCGGACACTTTGTGAACAGTTGCCCGAGCAAGCTGCGTAAGTGCCTTTCGTCTGTGTCAATCAACTCTGCTCACTTACCAGCCCATGCCACCCACATCTCTCTACCCCTGTCTTTTCAGTTCCTGGGAAGGACGATTCGCACCAACGCCATCCTTGATTCAGGAGCCTGCAGCTGTTTCATCGATACCACCTTTGCCAGCCGGCACGACATTCCTCTTCAGAGGAAGGCCCGCGGACTATCCGTCTTCCTGGCTGACGGTTCCCGCATTAAATCGGGCCAAGTTGTCCAGGAGACCCAACCTCTGTTCACTATCTCTTCTCTCCACCACCAGGAACTGTTAACCTTGGACGTAATCTCGTCCCCCCTGTTCCCAGTGATCCTGGGCATCCCCTGGTTGCAGGCACACGATCCGACCATCTGCTGGTCCACAGGGGAGGTCAAGTTCCAGTCCCCCTACTGCCTGGAACATTGCTTACACGAAGCTCCGGTACAACCCGCTACGCTTCTTTGTCTGGACTCTGATACTGACCTGATCCAAGCGGTACCGGAACCATACCATGAATTCTTAGACGTCTTTAGTAAACGGGGAGCGGACACCCTACCCCCACACCGCACCTATGATTGTCCCATAGAACTTTTGCCGGGGGCCGAGATTCCGTTCGGGCGTATCTTCCCCCTTTCCGAGAAGGAACAAGAGGCCCTGAAGGCCTACATTTCGGAGAACCTAAAGAAGGGGTTTATACGTCACTCCACCTCACCCGCAGGGGCCGGCATATTCTTTGTAACCAAGAAAGACCAGTCACTCCGACCCTGTGTGGACTACCGGGAGCTAAATAAAGTTACAATTAAAAATCGCTATCCCTTACCCTTAATACCGGAACTGTTTCAAAAACTAAGAGCGGCCACCATATTCTCCAAACTGGACTTAAGAGGGGCCTATAACCTGGTTCGCATCCGATCAGGTGATGAATGGAAGACTGCATTTCGTACCCGTTTTGGGCATTACGAATACTTAGTTATGCCCTTCGGCCTTTGTAATGCCCCGGCTACTTTCCAGCACCTCATAAATGAGGTCTTCAGGGACTTCCTGGACATTTTTGTCATTGTATACTTGGATGACATCCTAATCTTCTCCAGAACGCTTGAGCAGCATCGGGGGCATGTGGGCCGAGTCTTACTCCGTCTTCGTCAGCACGGATTGTACGCGAAAGCAGAGAAGTGCACCTTCGAGCAGCAGAGCATCCAATTCTTGGGTCTTCAGATCTCCCCAGCAGGCATCGAGATGGACCCGCAGAAGGTAACGGCTGTGCTGGACTGGCCGCCACCCTCTGACAAGAAGGGTGTGCAGCGTTTTGTCGGATTTGCTAATTTTTACAGAAAGTTCATCAAGGGGTTCTCGGCCATCATCTCACCAATCACACAGCTAACAAGGCAGAATGTACGGTTTCATTGGGGTCCGGAGGCCCAGGAGGCGTTTGTGAAACTCAAGGAGCGATTCACATCCGCTCCCATCCTCAGTCACCCTGACCCATCTCTCCCATACATCCTGGAAGTGGATGCCTCTGAGGTAGCAGTGGGGGCCGTGGTCTCCCAACGCCAGGGCAATAAGGACCTAATGCACCCTGTGGGCTTCTTTTCCCGGAAACTTTCACCCGCAGAAAGGAACTACGATGTCGGTGACCGAGAACTGCTAGCCATAAAATCAGCGCTGGAGGAATGGAGGTACTTGCTGGAGGGAGCAGTCCACCCTGTACTAATTTACACGGACCACAAGAATCTTGAGTACTTAAGGACGGCAAAACGTCTAAAACCACGACAAGCCCGCTGGGCCCTCTTCTTTTCACGTTTCAGCTTCCACATTACCTACCGGCCTGGATCTAAAAATGTAAAGCCAGATGCGCTTTCACGCATGTTCGACTGCCCTAAAGACTCCACACCTCCTGATACCATCCTCCCTGCAAGCAACTTCCTTCTACTACAGCCGGATTTACTGTCCCAGATCAGGGAGGCCTCCCTGAACCCGCTCCTTCCCCCAGGACTTTCACTAAATCGTAGAGAGGGGCTTCTCTGGAAGGACAGCCAGGTGTTTGTTCCCGAACCCATCCGGGTTAAAGTATTGGCCCTCCTCCACGATCACCCACTAGCAGGACACTTTGGGGCCCGAAAGACTCTTGACTTGGTGCAGCGCACCTTCTGGTGGCCTGGTCTGAAGGAATTCTGCTCCAAGTATGTCAGTTCATGCCCAGTGTGCTCCCGAAGCAAGACTACTAGGGGCCGGGCCTGGGGCCTACTCAAGCCTCTACCTGCACCTGATCGACCCTGGCGTATGATAACGATGGACTTTATAGTCGAGCTGCCCCCCTCTGAAGATCACACGGCCATCTTTGTAGTCGTTGACCGACTCTCAAAGATGGCCCACTTCCTACCCCTAAGGGGAACCCCATCTGCAGCAGAGACGGCCCGTGTTTTTATCCGAGAGATCGTTAGGTTACACGGGGTACCCAAGAATATAGTCTCGGACAGGGGAGTCCAGTTCACCTCGCGGTTTTGGAGGGCACTGTGTGATAGTCTAAAGATTGAGCTGGCCCTATCCTCAGCTTACCACCCTCAAACTAATGGGCAGACTGAGCGCACAAACCAGACCCTCGAACAATATATTAGGTGTTTCACTTCATTTGTGCAAGATGATTGGGTTTCTCTGCTGCCCTTAGCAGAATTCGCGTACAACAACGCCAGCCACTCGACCACGGGACAGTCCCCGTTTTTCGCCAATTATGGGTTCCATTTAACATTTCTACCAGATTTTCTTACAGAGTCCTCAGTTCCAGCGGTCCAGGACGCAGTGACCTTCCTAAGCCGCAACAACCAAATCCTCCAGGAAGCCATAACCAAGGCCCAGGCGGACAGTAAGAAAGCCTTTGACCAAAAGAGGAGGGGAGAGTTGAATCTGCAAATCGGGGATCAGGTATGGCTTTCCTCTTCTAATTTAAAGTTAACCTGTCCCTCTAAGAAGTTGGCACCCAAGTTCCTGGGCCCTTTTCCTGTAAAGAGGAGGATTAATGAGGTGTCCTATGAACTGTCCCTGCCAGACACCATGAAGATACATCCTGTGTTTCATGTCTCTCTATTGAAACCCTCGGTACCCGATCCCTTCCCCAATAGGGAGTCCGGGCCTCCTGAACCTGTCCTAGTGGATGGAAACGAGGAGTACGAGGTAGAAGTTGTTCTAGACTGTAGAAGGCGACAAGGGCAAAGACAGTTTCTAATCAAATGGAAGGGCTTCGGCCCAGAAAGCAATTCTTGGGAACCTGAGGACAATATACATGCTGGAAGACTAATTCGTGCTTTTTTCATTTCACACCCTGAGAAGGATGACCAACTGGGCACCCGGAGGTTGCCCCTTGTGGGGGGGCAATGTCAGGGCTCCACTTGCGACGTACGGTCGAATCGGCGCGCGCGCATGCGCACACGCGCCGCTGATTCGTCCGGGCGTCGAAACGAGGGTACGCGCCGTCGTACTCCTCAGGCGCGCGCGCGTGCGCAGCGAGCACGGGCACGTGCGTCGCGGGCGCACACGTGACGCGTTAGCGCTGTTTGGCGCCAGTTGGCCTTTAAAAGAATGACAGCTGCACATGTCAAGTGCTGTTCGTCTGCAGTTTGCCCCTTGTTTAACCTGCCTCTGTTGTGTACTCCTGTTTACCTGATCCGGCTTCCACTTGACTCTGCTGCCTTCTCCACTCCTGATTCCGGCCTGTTGACTCTGCTTTGGACTGATACCTGAACGCTGATCTCCTGCCTGTCTGACCTCTCCATTGCCTGTGCCCACTTACCTGCCTGCCAAAGTGTATCCAGACCCGGCCTGCCTGACGACCCCTCTGCCTGCTCCCTGCATGCTGCATACTTCCAGAGTTGCTGACGCCATCTCGGGGTCACCCTACATCCGGACCCTGCTCCGCTACCTGCCAGTCTCTGCTGCTTCAACATCCAGGAGATCGCTACTGATCAGCTACGTCTCCCACAGCATCCATTCCAGGCACTCCTACCCCGCTGTGCTCACGGGACCACTGTCTCCACTCCAGTGGGCCCTGAACCAGAGCCGTAAGAGAGGCCTCTCCCAGCGAAGTCAGGCTCACCACTCAGGTACCTAACACCTACCTCCTGGAGAGTGTTCCACACATACACCTACCTCCTGGAGAGTGTTCCACACATACACCTACCTCCCGGAGAGTGTTCCACACATACACCTACCTCCTGGAGAGTGTTCCACGCATACACCTACCTCCCAGAGAGTGTTCCACACATACACCTACCTCCCAGAGAGTGTTCCACACATACACCTACCTCCTGGAGAGTGTTCCACACATACACCTACCTCCTGGAGAGTGTTCTTGGTCTGGCCAACTGTTGTGAAGGGTGTTTTCTTCACCAGGGAAAGAATTCTTCAGTCATCCACCACAGTTGTTTTCCGCGGTCTTCCAGGTCTTTTGGTGTTGCTGAGCTCACCGTTCTTTCTTTTTAAGGATGTTGATTTGGCCACACCTAATGTTTTTGCTATCTCTCTGATGGGTTTGTTTTGTTTTTTCAGCCTAATGATAGTGACAGCTCTTTGGATCTCATATTGAGAGTTGACAACAACAGATTCCAAATGCAAATAGCACACTTGAAACGAACTCTGGACCTTTTATCTGCTCCTTGTAAATGGGATAATGAGGGAATAACACACATAGAACAGCTAAGCAGCCAATTGTCCCATTACTTTTGGTCCCTTAAAAAGTGGGAGGCACATATACAAACTGTTGTAATTCCTACACCGTTCACCTGATTTGGATGTAATACCCTCAAATTAAAGCTGAAAGTCTACAGTTAAAGCACATCTTGTTCGTTTCATTTCAAATCCATTGTGGTGGTGTATAGAGCCAAAAAGATTAGAATTGTGTTGATGTCCCAATATTTATGGACCTTACTGTACATTCTCTGCTTTTGACCTCTCGCTACCTTTTGGACTACACTCCCAACTGAGGTTTCATACCCCTAACATGACCTTCAATGACATAGAAAATACTCTGCTCCTGACCTCCTCTACCTCATAGATTAACCCCCCCCCTCCCCACTGAGACATCACATCTCCAACATGACCCTCTATAACGTAGAACATACTCTTCTGACCTTCTCTACTTTAGGGATTAACAAGAAGCCCTCTGCCCCCCCCCCCCCACTGGGATCTCACCATCTCCATCATGACCCTCCATAAGATAGAAAATACTTCCTTTTGTGGCCTTCAGTCTACAAGTCTGGTTACCCACCCCCTGAGATATCACTCCTTCAACCTGACCCTCCAGGTAGAACATACTCTGCTCCTGACATTCCCTACCTGTCTGATTACACCTACAACCGAGATATCACACCTCCAACAGGACCATCCAAAAATCCAAAAGGTAATACATTCTCTGATTTTGACCTCTCTCTACCTTTCGGACTACACTTCCTACTGAGATTTCACACCTCCACCATGACCTTCAATGACATAGAAAATACTCTGCTCCTGACCGTCTCTACCTCATGGATTACCTAACCCCCCCACTGGGATATCACACCTCCAACATGAACTTCCATTAAGGTAGAGCATACTCTGTTCCTGACTTTCTCTACCTGTCTGATTCCACCCCCCCCCCCCCCCCCACTGGGGTATGTTCTTACCCTATAGATGGGTTCATTTTGGCGAGTGTGACTGACAGCAATGTTGGAACCAATCCCAGCCTTATGATAAATTAAATGAATAGTGTGTGCTGGGATCTGTGGTTCAGCAGGTGGTAGCAGTACAGATAGTTGGTATTACTTCTTCCCAGACTGAAGACATAACCGCGGTGAGGCTGTCAGTGGTTCCGGTAAGGAAGCGGTTACTGGAACACACTGTACTTGCGTTTTTTTTTCCAGCTGTGATTAAGTGAAAGTGACGCTACGCCGCGATCTTATTATCTACAAAGTGTCAGATATAAAGGCAGTAATAACGGAGTCTGGTGGGAGATGTGTATCATTTAATGGATAAGTCTCCGCTGGAATAAGACAGCAAGGGCCCAGGCAGTACAATAGTTTATGTAGGGGCCAACCAACCCCTTCTGGGCCCCTTTGTGACATGTAAGACAAGCCCAGCAACCTGCAATGTAATTATACAGAATATATCAGAGCGGAGGAGATCAGGGGTCATCGGAACTGTCTGAGGATGCCTGGTGTATCATAATTATATTATGATTAATATTCAGATAGCGGGAAGAGGCTCTCATCATCTATATAGAGGAATCAGGACCTCCTTCCTCCCGCCGGTGATCCCTCTAGTGATATAAAGATCTATATAGAGGAATCAGGACCTCCTTCCTCCTGCTGGTGATCCCTCTAGTGATATAAAGATCTATATAGAGGAATCAGGACCTCCTTCCTCCCGCTGGTGATCCCTCTAGTGATATAAAGATCTATATAGAGAAATCAGGACCTCCTTCCTCCCACTGGTGATCCTTCTAGTGATATAAAGATCTATATAGAGGAATCAGGACCTCTTTCCTTCTGCTGGTGATCCCTCTAGTGATATAAAGATCTATATAGAAGAATCAGGACCTCATTCCTCCTGCTGGTGACCCCTCTAGTGATATAAAGATCTATATAGAAGAATCAGGACCTCCTTCCTCCTGCTGGTGATCCCTCTAGTGATATAAAGATCTATATAGAGGAATCAGGACCTCCTTCCTCCCGCTGGTGATCCATTTAGTGATATAAAGATCTATATAGAGGAATCAGGACCTCCTTCCTCCCGCTGGTGATCCCTCTAGAGATATAAAGATCTATATAGAGAAATCAGGACCTCCTCCCTCCTGCTGGTGATCCCTCTAGTGATATAAAGATCTATATAGAGGAATCAGGACCTCCTTCCTCCTGCTGGTGATCCCTCTAGTGATATAAAGATCTATATAGAGGAATCAGGACCTCCTTCCTCCCACTGGTGATCCCTCTAGTGATATAAAGATATATATAGAGGAATCAGGACCTCTTTCCTTCTGCTGGTGATCCCTCTAGTGATATAAAGATCTATATAGAAGAATCAGGACCTCCTTCCTCCTGCTGGTGATCCCTCTAGTGATATAAAGATCTATATAGAGGAATCAGGACCTCCTTCCTCCTGCCGGTGATCCCTCTAGTGATATAAAGATCTATATAGAGGAATCGGGACCTCCTTCCTCCCACTGGTGATCCCTCTAGAGATATAAAGATCTATATAGAGGAATCAGGACCTCCTTCCTCCTGCTGGTGATCCCTCTAGTGATATAAAGATCTATATAGGGGAATCAGGACCTCCTTCCTCCCGCTGGTGATCCCTCTAGTGATATAAAGATCTATATAGAGGAATCAGGACCTCCTTCCTCCCGCTGGTGACCCCTCTAGTGATATAAAGATCTATATAGAGGAATCAGGACCTCCTTCCTCCTGCTGGTGATCCCTCTAGTTTTCTATCGATCTATCTATTTGTCTATCTATCTCTCGATCTCTCGGCATAGTGGAAGGGTGTGATTTCGGTCTGGATGCTGGTAATCAGCCTACTCGCTCTTTGCTATGTCTGCCACTGATGGGTTCAGCCCCCTCACTCTTCTTCTTATATAACTTTTCCTGAATGTAATCATCTTTTGATTGCGTCTCCCAATTCTGTCTGATTAGCGTTGATTACAGAACGGCGCCACCAGCCAGACATTGCACATTAACCCTTTCTGCTGAGATTGGGCCCTCCCCTCCCCCATGGGTTGTCCAGGCGGAGAATCGGTTTCCTGGTATTGACATTTCTAGATGAGTGGAGCTCCCAGAGCAACCAATCAGACTCCAGTTTCCAGCAGCTTGTCGTAGTTAGTAAAATGAGAGATGATTGCTAAATAGCTGCTACACCCACTCGAATGCACCTTTTTCCTGTGTATAGTGTGTCAGTATATGTGTGTCAGCACCCCCTAAGGACCCGCAGGTGAAATCGGATCCCCCACCCTGCACAGCCAGGCACACCGAATTGTCAGGCAGTCGGGTCAGCATTGGTTACACACGTGCACATTCCGCCATCTTGCTCCTCTCTCTCTCTCGCTGCAAGCAGGGCACGCTGGGTCTCCCCTGGGGCATGGCTCCGCCCCCAAGCTTTCAAACTGACTGGCGCCTGCAGCTCTGATAAGCAAGCCTTTTTCGGCATGCTCCGCTGCTGTAACCCCATTACATTGTGGACAATATCCCGGACGAAGCCCCCAAATGTAGCGCACCCCCTAAGGAGCAGCAGGTGAAATGTGATCCCCCACCCTGCACAGCCAGGCACACTGAATTTTCACAGTCTCCCAGAGTCAGAGAACAGTCCAGTACTTTGTTTTTTTTAGGTATTAGAACTTGGATGAGGATAGGGGTATTATGGGATGCCTTGACTTTAAACAACTTTAGGGACAACTATGTACAGTCTATATACACTCCTCACTTCCTCCAGCACACTTGCTTGCAAAAAACTCAGCTGAGACCATAGGCGTAACTAGAATCTTCAGGGCCCCAGTGCAAGAAACCATGAAGGGCCCCCACCAGGGGCGTTGCTGGGTCTACAAAAGAGCCCATAGCAGCGAAGTAAGAAAGTCATACACATTATATATATATATATATATATATATATATATATATATATATATATATATATATATATATATATATATATATATAATCGTTACATATCTGGGTGCAGATCCCCCACTTACATCAGGGTCCCCAGAGAGCCTCCCCCTTACATCAGGGTCCCCAGAGAGCCTCCCCTTACATCAGGGTCCCCAGAGAGCCTCCCCCTTACATCAGGGTCCCCAGAGAGCCTCCCCTTACATCAGGGTCCCCAGAGAGCCTCCCCCTTACATCAGGGTCCCCAGAGAGCCTCCCCTTACATCAGGGTCCCCAGAGAGCCTCCCCTTACATCAGGGTCCCCAGAGAGGTTCCCCCTACATCAGGGTCCCCAGAGAGTCCCCCTTACATCAGGATCCCCAGAGAGCCCCCCCCTTACATCAGGGCACCCAGAGAGCACCGCCTTACATCAGGGCCCCCAGAGAGCCTCCCTTACATAAGTGTCCCCAGAGAGCCCCCCCTTACATCAGTGTCCCCAGAGGGCCCCTTCCTTACATCAGGGTCCCAAGAGAGCCCCCCCCCTTACATCAGGGTCTCTCATACTAGGGTGTAACCTCAAGAGCCACGACAGCCTTCCCAGCACTCCTTCTCCATCTTCCACCCAACTGTCCCTGCTGGCATGACCCATGAGTATTTATGAGGTGCCTGCCCACTGCCAGCCCATTTTGCTAGGGATTGGTTGGGGCCCCCATCAATACTCCAAGCAGCTCCTCCCATTCTTCTGGAAGCTTCTCCAGGGTTCTAGAGAGCAGGGAAAGTTACCAGTGATTCTGCTTGCTGAATCATCCAACCTCTCTGAGTCAAATTTTCCTACACTACATCTATACACACTAGAGCAGTGACGGCGAACCTTGGCACCCCAGATGTTTTGAAACTACACTTCCCATGATGCTCCACTACACTGCCAAGTGCATCAGCATCATAGGAAATGTAGTTCTAAAACATCTGGGGTGCCAAGGTTCGCCATCACTGCACTAGAGGGTGCTACATGTGCATCGGGGGTGCCAAATCTGACTGCTCCCCTGCTCAGAGGGATTAATGTGGTTTATCCTGCAATGTCAGCAGAGATTCCACTGTAAAAATATCTACTGTCCTGATATCCTTCCTGTAATGTGACTTACCTACCTCAACCCCCTCCTCTACTATCCATGTGACTCAGTCCTTGAAATGCATTCACATTGATCTGGGATGTGCCTGAGGACTGCCATGCATAACATCCATTCCTTCATGTGGGAAGCCCCAGATACACTTCAGTGGCCGGCAGGGCCCATACCTACCACTGGTGAAACAAAGGGCCCACTGCCAAGTCCCATCAAACCGCATTGCAACTGGTGTTGGATGTACCAGATCCAGCTGAAGGGGCCAAAGGAGCCGCGCAGATCCCAGTCAGTGAAATCAGAGGAGTGCTCCTTTAAAGTTTAATGCAGCAGAGCCTAGCAGTTGGGTTTAGTTCTCTCCGTCGTTGATCAGACATTCTGCAGCGTCACATCGCATCAGTCGGCAGACGGAGCCAGCAGGAGATGTCGTGACAGGTTATTCTCAGGCAGCCATATACAGCCTGACTGGGGGAGTCCTGCTCAGCGGGCGGATGGAGATCCACTCAGACAGGTGCCTCTGGCTGTCTTACTATATAAAGGTCACCTCTTGAATCATATCCCCAATGGGGCCGCACTCTGCGCACAATGTCCGACCCATTCTAGACGCCTCTCACAATGATCTGCAACAAGAAGGTGAACAGAGTCACCCCATGTCGCTTCCAATGTCTACACCAACCTAAAGGAGGCCCAGACTAGACATGTGAACAAACAGAAAAAAGTCAAAGCGGCTGTGTGGCTCATAGACCGAAAACTGCCTTCTGTGTGTGGCCCAATGCAACCAACAACTGGCAATGATGGTAATGGGTCATTTCCACACAATGCCATGACATGGAACACCCATAGAACTGGCAGTGATGTCATAATCCATATAGACCTCATTTTATCCATGGAGGAGGAAGACTCCACAGAAGTGACCAACCTACAGAGGGATGAAGCTGCTGGACCATCATAGCTTCCATTACCACCCATAATCCTCTGCTATTGGAAACATGGAGCTGGTGGAGGGGATCTTCTGGACCATCATGGCTTCCATTACCACCCATAATCCTCTGTAATTGGAAACATGGAGCTGGTGCTCTGTAGTCACACGACGTGCAGGGGAGTCAAGCTGCTGGACCATCATGGCTTCCATTCCCACAGATGATCCTCTGCTATTGGAAACATGGAGCTGGTGGGGGGTAAGCTGGTGCACCATCATGGCTTTCATTACTACCCATAAATCTCTGTTATTGGAAACATGGAGCTGGTGCTCTGTAGTCACATGACATGCAGGGGAGTCAAGCTGCTGGACCATCATGGCTTCCATTCCCACCCATAATCCTCTGCTATTGGAAACATGGAGCTGGTGGGGGGGGGGGGGGGGTAAGCTGCTACACCATCATGGCTTCCATTAGTACCCATAATCCTCTGTTATTGGAAACATGGAGCTAGTGCTCTGTAGTCACGTTTTATGCAGGGTAGTAAAGCTGCTGGCCCACCATGGCCTCCATTACTTCCCATAATCCTCTGTGATTGGAAATACAGAGCTGGTGCTCCATAGGGGCACGACTATCCCACAGAGACTGCTGACTAGGGTTGCCACCTCATCCCTTTAAACCCAGACACTTATGAATTACACGGGTTCTGAGGCTAATTTATAGCAGATAAGGCACCATGAGTTTAATTACCATCTTAATCAACCACAGAACCTGTGTAATTAATATGTGTTTGGGTTTAAAGGGATGAGGTGCAAGCCCTACTGTTGACCCGCCATAGGTGCCACCTTTGGAGGGTAGAACCCTGCCTCTGATTGGTTGCTGTTGGCACCTGTATCACCTTTCTTTCCTGCAGATTGGATGAACAGAGCCCCAGAGGGCCCCCTTCTCTTGGTGGCCCCAGAACACATCCATTCACAGTCAGCGCAACATCCAGCCATGATATATCTCCTCCAATGTACCATTGGGTCTTATTTCCCATCATGCTCTTCTCCAGGAGAAGCTAGTGAACCTCACAGAGAATTTTCACCTCGATCTGTCAAAACTTCACAAATACTTATGTAAATGAGGCACTTGTGGCATTTCCCTGATTTCCCTGGAACAAAGCTCCAGCCTCGCTAATTATAGACGAGCTCATCGATGTGGAAGGTGATGGGTGAAGTGACCCAGGAGAAGACTCATGCTGCCTCCACCCGCCGGAGCACACGGCGATACACACTGATTTGTGCAGCTTAAAACCACTAAATATAAAGATGGACATGCATATGGAGGAGCTGCGTTACCTGCCATTGCCAAACAATTGCTACTTCTGTCCATCCAGTCCTGAGATTCACACGACCAGCCTACTGACCTGATTTTTCTCAGCTGCAGCTAGGCAATACAGCCAGGTCACCTCATCTCCCCACCCCAGCCTCTGACTGGACAGTGGAGGAGCAGCAACAGACTCCTAAGGTCATTGTTCTGCTCTCTCCTCCAGTCCACCTCTTCTTTGTCAGCACTTGTGCATACTGGAAACCTCACTGGCTCCCAAGGGCGACTCCTCCTTCTCTCAGTCTGTGTGTTGCTGTTCATGGAGCTACAAGAGGCTGAAAACAAGTCCAGTTTTAGTACTTAGCATCTAGCTCTAGTTACAGATAAGAGTACCTATGTGTAGCAATAACCCCCAAAGGAGCTGCTGGATTTTTATAGGCCCTCCTAGCCTTCCTACTGATGACCTTCACTGTAGCTGCACCCAAGCATTTCACCAACCCACTGATGGCAACAGACAGACTTCAGTATATTTAATTATTTTCTAGGAGTTCATTGGTTCATTTATCATGGGAAGAGTGCTGGGACAAGGTCATGCAGCATCCAGGAAAAGTGCCGGGACAAGGTCCTGCAAACTCATGCAGACCCCACTTTTCTAGGGATCCAACTTTTCTAGAGACCCCCACTCTTCTCAGAATCCAACTCTTCTAGGGTTTTAATCGTTCCCAGGGATCCTAGGGATCCAAATCTTCTAGGGACTCAACTCTACTAGTGATCCTGTTTTTCTAGAGATCCAACTCTTCTAGAGACCCCACTCTTCTCGGAATCCAGCTCTTCTAGGGACTTTACTCTTTTAGGGACCCCACTCTTCTCGGAATCCAGCTCTTCTAGGGACTTTACTCTTTTAGGGACCCCACTGTTCTCGGAATCCAGCTCTTCTAGGGACTTAACTCTTTTAGGGACCCAACTCTTCTAGAGATCCAACTCTTCTAGGGACCCCACTCTTCTAGGGACCCCACTCTTCTAGGGACCCCACTCTTCTAGGGACCCCACTCTTTTATTGATCCAACTCTTCTGGAGACCCAAACTTTACTAGGGATCCTGTTCTTCTAGGGACCCAACTCTTCTAGGGACCCAATTCTACTAGGGATCCCACACTTCTAGAGATCCAACTCTTCTAGGGACCCAATTCTACTAGGAATCCTGTTCTTCTAGTGAACCAACTCTTCTAGGGACCCAATTCTACTAGGGATCCTGTTTTCTAGAGATTTATCATGGGAAGAGTGCTGGGACAAGGTCATGCAGCGTCCAGGAAGAGTGCCGGGACAAGGTCCTGCAAACTCATGCAGACCCCACTTTTCTAGGGATCCAACTTTTCTAGAGACCCCCACTCTTTTCAGAATCCAACTCTTCTAGGGTTTTAATCTTTCCCAGGGATCCTAGGGATCCAAATCTTCTAGGGACTCAACTCTACTAGTGATCCTGTTTTTCAAGAGATCCAACTCTTCTAAGGACCCAACTGTTCTAGAGACCCCACTCTTCTCAGAATCCAGCTCTTCTAGGGACTTAACTCTTTTAGGGACCCCACTCTTCTCGGAATCCAGCTCTTCTAGGGACTTAACACTTCTAGGGACCTAACTCTTCTAGGGACCCAACTCTTCTAGGGACCCAACTCTTCTAGGGATCCAACTCTTCCAGGGACCCAATTCTACTAGGGATCCCACACTTCTAGGGATCCAACTCTTCTAGGGACCCAACTCTTCTAGGGATCCCACTCTTCTGGGGACCCCACTCTTCTGGGGACCCCACTCTTTTATTGATCCAACTCTTCTGGAGACCCAAACTTTTCTAGGGATCCAACTCTTCTAGGGACCCAATTCTACTAGGGATCCCACACTTCTAGAGATCCAACTCTTCTAGGGACCCAATTCTACTAGGAATCCTGTTCTTCTAGTGATCCAACTCTTATAGGGACCCAATTCTACTAGGGATCCTGTTCTTCTAGTGATCCAATTCTACTAGGGATCCTGTTTTCTAGAGATCCAACTCTTCTAGGGACCCCACTCTTCAAGGGACCCCACTCTTCAGGGGACCCAACTCTTCAGGGGACCCAATTCTTTTAGTGATCCAACCCTTCTAGGGACCCCACTCTTCAAGGGACCCAACTCTTAAAGGGACCCCACACTTTTAGGGATCCAACTCCTCAAGGGACCCCACTCTTCAAGGGACCCCACTCTTCAAGGGACCCCACTCTTCAAGGGACCCCACTCTTTTAGGGATCCAACTCTTTTAGGGATCCAACTCCTCAAGGGACCCCACTCTTCAAGGGACCCCACACTTTTAGGGATCCAACTCTTCTGGAGACCCACATTTTTCTAGGGATCCAACAAAAAGGTCCATCTGAATAACATCGACCATTGTGAGCCCCTCCCCCCCTCCAGGCAGTGTTATATATATAAGTATAAATTAAGGTGTGTGGAATGAAGAAGTGACTTCATATAGTAAATGCTATCATTAGAGGAATTACCCCCTTACTGCTACCAGAATACAAGATTTGTCACTATATCGGGCTCCCCCTCCCCCGGCAGTTCTATAATGTCCAATATAGGTGTCCCTTCTCTTTGGTCTGTGTTCCATTGTGGCAGCAGATATCACACATACACTATAGAAGGGTCTTCTGTCGGTGTCGTATTTCCATTCTGGAGATATTACAGCGCAGTGCAGATATTGTCCATGACATTAACGTTTTTCTGAAATGGGGCGAAGCGTCACGGGAGTGTCATGCATTATACATGCATCTCTCCCGGCCGCTTTCACTGTGATTAAAGCAATTTAATGTCCTCCATTTTCCTCTGGACCCGGAGCGCCACTCCACTTTTGTTTCCATGTCAGACTGAATGGTGCGGGGATACAAAGGGAACAGCTGGGGAGGGGGGGGGCGGAGTGCGGCCGCTCCAGCCCCTCCGCTCAGAAGTAGTGCCACAGCGGGCGTCACATTATTATGTTATTGATGTGGGAGAAAAGAAAACATGATTTGCGCTGAAACAAGCCGAGGATCTCTGAGGACGCCGACCGCCTCCCTCCGCGTTCTCCACCACAAACAGGGAAAATGGAGAATCGGACTTAACCCTCACACTGCCAAAGGCGGGCACGTCCGTCAGTGGCAACAAGTGGCATTTCCTGCTTCTTCCCTAAAAACGATCGTCTGGAATTCCAGAACAATGTGCAAGGGCTGAGAATATCCCGCAATACGCAGAATCGCAATTTGGATTCACACTTCTCTACTTCTGTGCACTGTGTAAATGCAGGAGCAATAATGCGTTTTGTGTCATGCGTTTACTTGCGATATACGTGAAGGCAGCTCGTACATTGTGAATGGACAGCCAACACACATGGCTGTCCATGCACATTTTTTTTTTTCGACACAGCACACCATAACACAGAGTGGTACATTGTGGTGCCCATCAACATGAATGGCATTGCAATGCACCATTGTGTGGTAGCATGCATTATGCCGCATACACACGAAGGGACTTTGTCCGCCGGACCTAGTCCAGCGGACGAACCGCCGGACTTTCCAGCTGGGCTTCGCCGGACTTGAAAGCGAACGGACTTGACCACACACGATCACGCTAAAAGTCCGGCGGTTCACGCGATGACGTACAGCACGTACGACGGGACTAGAAAAAGAAAAATACTAGAAAAAATACTTGCTACTGAGCATGCGTCCTTTTTGGTCCGCCGGACCATACTACAGACGGCCGTATTGTCCGCCGGACTGCCAAGTCCAGCGGATAATTTTAAAACAAAAAACGTAAAACCTAGTCCGCCGGACTTTTGGGAAAAAAAGTCAGTCGAAGGCCTACACACGAGGGGATCGTCCGGCGGACTCGAGTCCAGCAGACAATCCCGCGGGATAGTCCCTTCGTGTGTAGGCGGCATTATGCCGCCTACACACGAAGGGACTATCCCGCGGGATTATCCTCTGGACTCAAGTCCAGCGGACAATCCCCTCGTGTGTGGGCGTCGGCGGACTTTTTGGCGCCAAAGTCCGGCGGACCAAAGTTTTAAGTTTGGTTTTAAAATTATCCGCTGGACTTGGCAGTCCGGCGGACAATCCCGCCTTTGTAGTCTAGTCCGCCGGACTTTTGAAAATGATGGACTTGCCGCTCATCGACAAGTCCGTTCATTTAGCACGTGACTTCAGGTTACGTAGCTAGCGTAGGCAGTAAATGCCGCCGCGCTAGCTCCGTAAGCTGGCATGGATTTAAAGGGACTCCCCACGCCGAAAAACGGCGTGGGGGTTCCCCCAAATCCATGTCAGACCCTTATCCGAGCACGCAGCCTGGCCGGCCAGGAAAGGGGTGGGGACGAACGAGTGCCCCCCCCCTCCTGAGCCGTACCAGGCCGCGTGCCCTCAACATGGGGGGTGCCCTGGGGAAAGGGGGGCCGTGCGGCCCCCCCACCCCAAAGCACCTTGTCCCCATGTTGATGAGGAGGACAAGGGCCTCTTCCCGACAACCCTGGCCGTTGGTTGTCGGGGTCTGCGGGCGGGGCTTATCGGAATCTGGGAGCCCCCTTTTATAAGGGGGCCCTCAGATCCCGGCCCCCCCCTATGTGAATGAGTATGGGGTACGATGTACCCCTACCCATTCACCTAAGGTGTAAAGTGTAAAGTAAAAAAAACACACACACTTTTGAAAAAATATTTTATTGCACTGCTCCGGGGGTCTTCTTCCGTCTTGGGGGTCTTCTCGCGGACTCCTCCGCCATTTACCAAGCTCTTTTACCAAGCGGAGAAGTCCGGCTACCTTCTTCGTCGTCGCCTCCGTCGTCTGGGGGTCTCGATCTGCCTTCGGGGGTCTTCCGGGGTCTCTTCTGTTCTTGCCGCTGTCGTCGCTTTCTGCGCCGCCGGTGCCGCCTTCTTCTTTTTCTTCTTCTTGTTCTTCTTCTTCTTCTTCTTCTTCCGATGTTGACACGTCGCTCCCTCTGGCCGGAATGCCAGAGCCGCGCTGTGCTGGCACTTATATAGGGACAAGGGGACAGGGTCACATGCTCATGTTACATGGTGACCCCGCCCCCTTGTGATGTCACAGTCCCAGCATCCTCCGGCGGTGGCTGAGCGCTATGGACTTCTTCCATCCAAGGTTTTTCCGACGAAAATTCCGATCGTGTGTACGGGGCATAGGAAAGGGACATTTCATGGCGTGTCCTATGATGGTCCAGCTTCTCTGTAGAGGACCATCATGCAGAGGAGGAGCTATCATGGTGGCCAGCTCTTCCTTCTTCTCATAATCACATTATGACTGTCTTGCAGTGGGAATACTGAGCCACCATTGCCGCCACCTCTGTTTATCTCACCATGATCCACTACAAGCATTGGCTGAGCGCTATGGACTTCTTCCGGGTCCCAACCTTCGAGTAGAGGAGTGGCCTTGCCTATGCTACTTTATGTAGTTTACAGACATCTGACCAACACGTCTATATTTGCTAGTTGGAGAGACCAAGGGTCGTATAGTGCCCAGGGCAAGGATCCAAAATTGCGCCCCCTCCCCCACTGTTAATACATGCCATAGAATGGGTGTACCACCCTGCATCTCTTCTTTGCCCCCTTGCTTCTCTGCACTGAGGGCAGCGTCCCCTTCTGCCCAACCCCTGGAGATACCATTGCAAAACCATGGACATTAATATGGAGCCCCCCTCCATGGACATTAAAATGGAGCCCCACTCTATGTACATGTATATGGAGCCCTCCTCCAAGGTCATTTAAATTGTGTTACCCCCAGTCCACGAACATTAATATGAAGTTGTCCTCTTTGCAGCCACATTATCGTCCACTCTTCTGGGAATACTTTCCACAAGATTTTCGAGGGTGTCTGTAGGAATGTGCGCCTGTTTATGAAGTCAGACCTTCCAATGCTCCATCAAAGCCCTCAATATTGTCCACCACATACCCTCAGATCCTCCATCACAAATCCTCTGTCACAGATCTTCAGATATTCTCTCACAGACCTTTAGATCTTCCATCAACAGACTTTCAAATCCTCCATCACAGCTCCTTTATCAGAGATCCTCAGATTCTCCATTATAGTCCTTCATATCTTCCATCACAGACCCTCCATTACAGACACTCAGATCTTCCATCACAGACCCTCCATTACAGACCCTCAGATCTTCCATCTCAGGCCTTAAGAGCCTCCATCACAGACACTAAGATCTTCCATCACAGACACTAAGATCTTCCATCACAGACCCTCAGATCTTCCATCTCAGGCCTTAAGACCCTCCATTACAGACACTCAGATCTTCCATCGCAGACCCTTAGATCTTCCATCGCAAACCCTTAGATCTTCCATCGCGGACCTTAAGAGCCTCCATCACAGACCCTCAGATATTCAATCACAGATCCTGAGATTCTCCATTACAGACACTCAGATCTTCTATCACAGACCCTCAGATTCTCCATCACAGACCCTCAGGTCTTCCTTCACAGACCTTAAGAGTCTCAATCACTGACCCTCAGTATCTCCATCACAGACCCTCAGATTCTCCATCACTGATTCTCAATCACAGACCCTCAGATCTTGCATCACAGACCCTCAGATTCTCCATTACAGACCCTCAGATCCTCCATCACTGATTCTCAATCACAGACCCTCAGATCTTGCATCACAGACCCTCAGATTCTCCATCACAGACCCTCAGATTCTCCATCACAGACCCTCAGATCTTCCTTCACAGACCTTAAGAGTCTCAATCATAGACCCTCAGTATCTCCATCACAGACCCCCAGATTCTCCATCACAGACCCCCAGATTCTCCATCACAGACCCCCAGATTCTCCATCACAGATTCTCAATCACAGACCCTTGGATCTTACATCACAGACCCTCAGATTCTCCATCACAGACCCTCAGATTCTCCATCACAGACCCTCAGATCCTCCATCAAAGATTCTCCATCACAGACCCCCAGATTCTCTATTACAGACCCTCAGATCCTCCATCACTGATTCTCAGTCACAGACCCTCAGATCCTCCATTACAAACCCTCAGATCCTGTCAGGGTTGGGCTCTCAGCCCTCCCTTTCTCTGTGCTCAGGTTGCTCAGCTGTCGGTTAATTGTCAGTACTCATCGTTCCACGGTGGCTCACCTGTTGATCATCTCCTGCTCCTCAGTCAAGCCCACAGCCAGCCCCTTCTGGCTATTTAACCACTTCAATACCTGGCATTTTCAACCCCTTTCTGCTGAGACCAATTTTCAGTATTCAGCACTGTAACATTTTGAATGACAATTGCACGGTCATGTGACGCTCTATCCAAAGTTTTCCCCACAAATAGAGCTTTCTTTTGGTGGTATTTGATCACCTCTGTGGTTTTTCTTTTTTGCGCTATAAACAAAAAAATACAGACAATTTTGAAAAACACAATATTTTTTTACTTTTTGCTATAATAAATATCCCAATTAAAAAAAAAAAAAAAAAAAAAACAACACATTTTTTCCTCAGTTTAGGCTGATGTTTTCTTCTACATATTTTTGGTAAAAAAAAATCGCAATAAGCGTATATTGATTGGTTTGCGCAAAAGTTATAGCGTCTACAAAATAGGTTATTGATTTATGGCATTTTTATTATTATTATTTGTTTTACTAGTAATGGCGGCGATCTGTGATTTTTATCTTGACTGTGACATTGCGGCGGACAGATCGGACACTTTTGACACTTTTTTGGGACCATTGACATTTATACAGCAATCAGTGCTATAAATATGCACTGATTACTGTATAAATGTCACTGGCAGGGAAGGAGTTAACACTAGGGGGCGATCAAGGGGTTAAATGTGTTACCTAGGGAGTGATTCTAACTGTGGGGGGAGGGGACTGACTGGAGGAGTAGACCGATTGGTGTTCCTATATACTAGGAACACACGATCTGTCTTCTCTCCCCTGACAGGACGTGGATCTGTGTGTTTACACACACAGATCCACGTTCCTGCTCTGTCATGAGCGATCGCGGGGTGCACGGCGGACATCGCGGCCGCCGGTATGCGCATCGGCTTCTTGGTGATGTGGCAGGCGCCGGGAAGCCGAGGACGTCATATGACACCCGCCCAGGATGGGAGATCCCATCTGCGGATGTCATATTACTATAGGAGGGTATTGAAGTGGTTAAACTGCCTGGTTCATTTCTTCAATGCCTTCGCCTTGGTCAACATATCTAGAGAATCCCTGCCGTGTACCTGTTGAAGACTTGCCTTGCTGACATCCCCTCTGGTTCCTGATCCTGTCTCTTGCCTTTGACTACGCTGATCTCTGGCTTCCTGATTTCCTGGCTTGTTCTGACTACCCTAATTGGCTACCAAACCCTGGCTATGTTTTGAATACGTTTACCAGTTGTACCATTTTTACCATTTTATTAAAAAGGTGTGATTTTTACTGCATTTTCTGTCTCCATCTATTTCATGGTTCCGGACAGATTCTTCATCACAGACTCTCAGAACTTCCATCACAGACCCTCAGATTCACCGTCACAGACACTCAGATTCTCCAACACAGACCCTCAGATTCTTCATCACAGATTCTCCAACACAGACCCTCAGATATTCCATCAGAGACCCTCAGATTTTCCATCTCAGATCCTCCATCACAGACCCTCAGATTCTCCATCACAGATCCTCCATCACAGACCCTCAGATCCTCCATCACAGACCCTCAGATTCTTCATCACAGACCCTCAAATTCTCGATCACAGATTCTCAAACACAGACCCTCAGATCTTCCATCACAGACCCTCAGATCCTCCATCACAGACCCTCAGATTCTTTATCACAGACCCTCAAATTCTCCATCACAGATTCTCGAACATAGACCCTCAGATCTTCCATCACAGACCCTCAGATCCTCCATCACAGACCCTCAGATTCTCCATCACAGATCCTCCATCACAGACCCTCAGATCCTCCATCACAGACCCTCAGATTCTTCATCACAAACCCTCAAATTCTCCATCACAGACCCTCAGATTCTTCATCACAGACCCTCAAATTCTCCATCACAGATTCTCAAACATAGACCCTCAGATCTTCCATCACAGAACCTCAGATTCTCTGACATAGAGTCTCAGATACTCCACCACAGACCCTCAAATTTTCCATCACAGACCCTCAGATCCTCCATCACAGACCCTCAGATCCTCCATCACAGACCCTCAGATCCTCCATCCCAGACCCCCAGATCTTCCATCACAGACCCCCAGATCTTCCATCACAGAACCTCAGATTCTCTGACATAGAGTCTCAGATACTCCACCACAGACCCTCAAATTTTCCATCACAGACCCTCAGATCCTCCATCACAGACCCCCAGATCTTCCATCACAGACCCTCAGATCCTCCATCACAGACCCCCAGATCTTCCATCACAGACCCTCAGATCCTCCATCACAGACCGCCAGATCTTGCACCACAGACCCTCAGATCCTCCATCACAGACCCTCAGATCCTCCATCCCAGACCCCAAGATCCTCCATTACAGATCTCCAGATCCACCATTACAGACCCTTAGATTCTCCATCACATACTCTCACATCCTGACAGACCTGCCAATCATACAACCAGAGCTGGAAATCTTTCCAGAGCTCTTCTATAGAATTTGATGTACAAGGTTGTCCCACACAGCTCAGGTCAGAAGTACATTGGGTTTCTGTTGGTTTGGAATGACCGTCACTGTGGACGAGTGTGGACCAGCATCGTTATTCCAGACATGAATGGCCGCCGGGGAACCGTAAGAACATAACGAGAGAGCAGCAGATCAATGTAGAGACAATGCCTAAACCATAGACAGGGCGCTGCGGTCATGTGAAATCAACGTTACCACGGAGCTTGTACCTCGCTACATCTCCTGTGTCTCCAGGCTCGGTCCCTAGGTACTCTGTGCTGTGAAGGTTGTCCCAGTATGCAGGGAACCAATCGCTAGTGAAGAAGCCAAGCATAACACCCATTCACTACCAGAGTATTCATTACCCCTGCCATGACACCTGTTTCCTGGCTGGTTGGCTGCTTTAGCCAGTGGCACCAATACGGTAGTCCTTAGCAACGGCAATGTAGCTTCCTCTGGACAACATTCTTCTCGTTATGCCCTGTACACACGGTCTGACATTCCGATGACAAAATCCGTCGGATTTTTGTCCGACGGATTTTGGCCCAAACTTGTCTCGCATACACACGGTCGCACAAAGTTGTCGGAAAATCCGATCGTTCAGAACGAGGTGACGTACACCACGTACGCCGGGACTATAAAGAGGCCAGTAGCCAATAGCTTTCGTCTCGTAATGTATGCTGAGCATGCGTGGCACTTTGTCCGTCGATTGGAATTTAAACGATCGGATTTTGTTGTTGGAAAATTTTAGATCCTTTAGAACTTTGTGTGTCGGAAATTCCAAAGGAAAAAGTCAGATGGAGCCCGCATACGATTTTCTGACAACGCGATCCGATCGCACATTTTCCGTCGGAAAGTCTGACCGTGTGTACAGGGCATTAGACTCTGTACTGTATCTACCCTAACTTAAAGTGGAGGGGCACCCAAAAAAAAAAAAAAAATGCATTAATAATCTTAAAAAAAAAAAAAAAAAAAATATATATATATATATATATTTTTTTTTCACTTACCTGAAACCGCTGTTGCTATGCAGTCTTCCTCATCTGCCTCTTCCTATTCCGCAGGGCTTCCTCCTCTTCAGTGAGCGGCCCCGTTGCCTTCTGGGGCATGTGTGTGTCCCAGAAAACAATGGGGCCATTCAGAAAGCGCCCCGCGACTTGCGCATCGTGTAGTGAATAGTGTCCCATGAATAGTGCCCCATGAATAGAGCCCCATAAATAGTGCCCCATGAATAGTGCCCCATAAATAGAGCCCCATGAATAGTGCCCCATGAATAGTGTCCCATGAATAGTGCCCCATGAATAATGTTCCATGAATAGTGCCCCATGAATAGTGCCCCATGAATAGCGCCCCATGAATAATGTCCCATGAATAGTGCCCCATGAATAGTGCCCCATGAATAATGTCCCATGAATAGTGCCCCATGAATAGTGCCCCACAAATAGTGCCCCAAGAAAAGTGCCCCATGAATAGAGCCCCATAAATAGAGCCCCATGAATAGTGCCCCATGAATAGTGTCCCACGAATAGTGTCCCACGAATAGTGCCCCACGAATAATGTCCCATGAATAGTGTCCCATGAATAGTGCCCCATGAATAGTGCCCCATGAATAATGTCCCATGAATAGTGCCCCATGAATAGTGTCCCATGAAAAGTGCCCCATAAATAGTGCCCCGTGAATAGAGCCCCATGAATTGAGCCCCATAAATAGTGCCCCGTGAATAGAGCCCCATGAATTGAGCCCCATAAATAGTGCCCCATGAATAGTGCCCCATGAATAGATCCCCATGAATAATGTCCCATAAATAGTGCCCCGTGAATAGAGCCCCATGAATAATGTCCCATAAATAGTACCCCATGAATAGAGCCCCATGAATTGAGCCCCATAAATAGTGCCCCATGAATAGTGCCCCATGAATAGATCCCCATGAATAATGTCCCATTAATAGTGCCCCATGAATAGAGCCCCATGAGGTGGTCATACATAAAGAGTCCTTCTCAAGGCAAGAGTTCATAATAGTAAATCCAAAGAGTTAACACGCAATCCCTTAAAGTCCACGATAAACCACAAAAGGCAGTAAGTAGACAAGTGTGAATTTCGTTTTGTTCTGAATTTAAATTCGGACAAATTTTTCATTATTCGGAAATTAAGACGTATCCGAATTTCCGTTTTACTATAGTAACAAATTTAAACGAATCCTAAATAACGAATCAAAATTTCAGACAAAATGCAAATTCGCATAGCTTTCAAATCGAATTAGAATAGGTTTTGAATCAAATTCGAATTTCCGAAGAGAATAAAATAGATTAGAAAACAAAAGGGATAGAATAGAAAAGAATATAACAGAGTATAATAGAAAACAAAAGAATAGAATAGAAAAAAAAGGGATAGAATAGAAAAGAATATAATAGAGTATAATAAAAAATAAAAGAATAGAATAGAAAAAAAGGGATAGAATAGAAAAAAATTGAATAGAAAAAAATTGAATAGAAAAAAAAGGGATAGAATAGAAAAGAATATAATAGAGTATAATAGAAAATAAAAGAATAGAATAGAAAAAAAAGGGATAGAATAGAAAATAAAAGAATAGAATAGAAAAAAAGGGATAGAATAGAAAATAAAAGAATAGAAAAAATAGAATAGAAAAAAAGGGATAGAATAGAAAATAAAAGAATAAAGTAAAACATAACAAAATAGAAAAAACCCTGAATAAAATAGAATAGAAAATAAAAAATAGAATAGAATAACACAACCGTTTTCCGAAAATTAGAATTTCTAATAGAATAAATTAGAATTAGAATAGAATAGAAAAGAATAGAATAGAAGATAAAAAAATAGAGTAGAAAAAACAATAGCATAGAATGGAATAGAAAGAATATAACCATTTTCCAAAATTTTAATAGCATAAATTTGATTTAGAATAGAAATGGATTCGAATGGAATTCGATTTGAGTCAATTTGAATTCAAATGAACTAAATGAATTCCGAAAAACAAATTAAACAAATTTATGTAAATAACGATTTGAAACAAAAGCTAAACAATTGTTTTTTTTGTTCTGCACATGTCTAGCAGGAGGTCAAAGACTAACAGCTATAAGTCCCACAGGTTGCAGACCCCGATGGGAACCCCGAAAGGGCCCCCCTAGAAGGGGCACAGCCCGGCAGAATAATGGCCACATCTTGGTAGCCCTTTCCCAGGACGACTCCCTAGGCACTAATGAGCTCCTATTTATATTGTACGACCTGCAGGGGGCAGTAAACTTCCCGAAAAGAGCAGGAAAACCCGGCCAGCAGCATTAATATTTATGCTTTACATTCAGAGAAATCTGTACCGACAAAAATGAGTCAAATTATTAAACATTTCTATAAATAATAGTTACTAATAACCGGCTTACAGTCTCTATGATCTTCTCCACAAGCCGTCTTATGACTGATAGACATGTGCAATGCGTTTCGTTTTTTTTTCGTTTTTCGTTAAAATTCGTTATTTTCGTTCATTCGTTATCGTACGAATGAACGAACGATTCACTAAAAATTTTAACGAATGTTCGAATCGAACGAATACGAAAAACAACGAAAATCCGAAATAACCAAATTAGAAACAACGAAACTACGAAAGAAGAAAATCCGAAAAACGAAAAAAAAAAAAATTCGTACGTTCGTAACTCTTTTTTTTTTGTTGAATTGGTAATTTTCCGTGTCTCTTACAATGGCGCTGCTTAACGTGCTTCGAATGGATTGAACGAAAAAATTCGTACATTCGTAACTTTTTTTTTTTTGATTCGTAATTTTCCGTGTCTCTTACAATGTAATAATAGCATACACATTACATAACATTATGAATTATGCTCCGATTACGAATCTACGAAAACAATGTTACGAAAGTACGAATGTAACTAAATCTACGAAAACACGAATGCGTCCGAATTTCGAATAAACGAAAATTAAACTAACGGAAAAACGAATCAACGAAAAAATAACTCTTACGAAAATACGAATCGTTACGAATACGAACACCGACGACTTACGAAATTACGAATCGTTACGAATCAACGGAAACGAAAGAAACAAAACGAAAATAAACAAATTTTTCTATTGTGCACATGTCTATGACTGAGCACTCCAAGAACGGGAGTTCCGGGTTCTTCTATCTTGAAGTCTTATGCCGCGTACACACGGTTGGAATTTCCCATGGAAACAGTCCGATGGGAGCTTTTCATCGGATTTTCCGACCGTGTGTATGCCCAACGGTCTTTTTCTGTCGGAATTTCCGACGGACTTTGGATTGAGAACCTGTTCTCA
This sequence comes from Lithobates sylvaticus, assembly GCA_028564925.1. NCBI lineage: Eukaryota > Metazoa > Chordata > Amphibia > Anura > Ranidae > Lithobates > Lithobates sylvaticus. The sequence goes on from CM053032.1 coordinate 274,979,070, forward strand.
ATTTTTCCGACGGAAAACCTTTCTATCGGATTTTCCTATCGTCTGTAGCAATTCCGACACGCAAAATTCAGACGCATGCTCGGAAACAATTTGACGCATTCTCGGAAACATTAAACTTCCCTTCTATAGTGCTGTTGAACGTGTTTTATTCCGCTGTGTTACTGACCGTCGGAATTTGGTGTGACCGTGTGTAGGCAAGACAGTTTGAGCGAAATTCCGTTGGAATTCCGACGGGAAAACCATCAGAGCTTTTTCCGACGAGAATTCCGACCGTGTGTACGCGGCATTAGATTGAATAGACATTTGTCTCTGGAAACGAGGAGATGGTGCCGTCTGGGAGTGGCAGATGTTGGCACCTTCAACCAAGATTTGGCTAATTGATCCACCGGCTGCGATGATTCTGTTGAGACATTCGGTCTTGTTTCATAGAGATATCATTACATGGGGGGTCAGTGATTCAGACGTGTCTCATTTATGGCCGACCATCACAACGGGGCAACAACTCCACTCTTCTCTTTTTCCCGACTGAGTCCCTATATATTGTACTTCCACAGCTTAGCCAATGAGAAGACCTTCTATATTCTACTTCCACAGCTTAGCCAATGAGAAGACCTCACAATGCTCAGGTTCCCCGTACCGTGTACATGCAGTGGCAGGTGGAAAATATTCCATTATTGTTGTTACAAGAGGTGTAGTAGTGGTGAAGTAGACATGTAGTAGCAGTGTAGTAGAGGTGTAGTAGTGGGGAGGTAGCAGTGTAGTAGTGTTGAAGTATAGGTGTAATAGTGGTGTAATACCGGTGAAGTTGACATGTAGCAGTGTAGGAAGGTGTAGTAGTGGTGAGGTAACAGTGCAGTAGTGGTGTAGTAGTGGTGAAGTAGAGGTGTAGTAGTGGTGTAGTAGCGGTGAAGTAGACATGTAGTAGCAGTGTAGTAGTGGGGAGGTAGCAGTGTAGTAGCGGTGAAGTAGAGGTGTAGTAGTGGTGTAATACCGGCGAAGTAGAAGTGTAGTAGCAGTGTAGGAAGTTGTAGTAGTAGTGAGGTAGCAGTGTAGTAGTGGTGTAGTAGCGGTGAAGTAGAGGTGTAGTAGTGGTGTAGTAGCGGTGAAGTAGACATGTAGTAGCAGTGTAGTAGAGGTGTAGTAGTGGGGAGGTAGCAGTGTAGTAGCGGTGAAGTAGAGGTGTAGTAATGGTGTAGTAGCGGTGAAGTAGACATGTAGTAGCAGTGTAGTAGTGAGGAGGTAACAGTGTAGTAGTGGTGTAGTATAGGTGTAGTAGTGGTGAAGTAGACATGTAGTAGCAGTGTAGTAGAGGTGTAGTAGTGGGGAGGTAGCAGTGTAGTAGTGGTGTAGTAGTGGTGTTTACTTCAGTGATTTCCAGCATTCAGGGCATCGTCCAGGTTGGGTATATACTCAGTGGGTCCGAGCTGGAACAATGTAACTATCTAATAATCTCCATACCTGGAATTCTTCTTTGACTTTTTAAAATAAGAAGTCTTGATTGTAGAAATCTGCACATGTGGGGGGTCCAGGGTGAACCTTCCACACTCCATGTAGAGAGCAGTATATATTGTAAACCTCGAGTAGTGTGTATGGTGACGTATTGTAGGACTTCCTACGGCCCGCTCCCGCGGGATGGTGACATGTCTGAGTACAGAAGGGGTTAATCGGCACATTTTTGGCGGTGACTCAGAAACGGTGATTCACCGGCTTGGCTCATAAACAAGGAATGGATTGGGCTCCCCAGCTGACAGCAGCTGCTGCAAGATTTAACGCCGAGCCAAACAGACGTGACTGCGAGGACGGGGGACGGGGGACGGGGGACGGGGGACACGGTGATATCTTCCCAGGAAAAGCCACCGGCTCCGGCGCTGATAACCCACAAATCAGCCTCATTATTAGCTGCTTATCAAAAGCCGGTGTCAAATCAGCCGAACACTCGGCACTGCGGATTAAACCTCTCACCAGGCACATCGAGCGCCCACCGCCACGCGTATTGATGGCGACTCGCATACTATCTGTACAAACAAAAACACAGCTGGATTAATCTGCCCTAAATACCCCCCCCCCCCCAACCCCCCCCCTCATTTCAGTCAATGCAGAACAATCATTTCCCTTTATACTAAATATTCAAATCCTCAATTTCTGCTTCAAAGAGAACCAGACGCGGTGCGGGACGCAAAATACAAATGTTATTGGAAGGGAAAAATCCAGAGGAATCAACCCAACCAAACTTCACCAATCACCATATCATCCCAAACTCCACGTCATCATCCTGAACTTCACCATATCATCCCAAACTTCACCATATCATCCCAACCTTCTCCATATCATCCCAACCTTCACCATATCATCCCAACCTTCACCATATCATCCCAACCTTCTCCATATCATTCCAACCTTCTCCATATCATCCCAAACTCCACATCATCATCCCAACCTTCACCATATCATCCCAACCTTCACCATATCATCCCAAATATCATCCCAACCTTCACCATATCATCCCAAACTTCACCATATCATCCCAACCTTCTCCATATCATCCCAACATTCTCCATATCATCCCAACCTTCACCATATCATCCCAAACTTCACCATATCATCCCAACCTTCTCCATATCATCCCAACCTTCACCATATCATCCCAAACTTCACCATATCATCCCAACCTTCTCCATATCATCCCAACCTTCTCCATATCATCCCAACCTTCTCCATATCATCCCAACATTCTCCATATCATCCCAACCTTCACCATATCATCCCAAACTTCTCCATATCATCCCAACATTCTCCATATCATCCCAACCTTCACCATATCATCCCAACCTTCACCATATCATCCCAAACTTCTCCATATCATCCCAACGTTCACCATATCATCCCAACCTTCTCCATATCATCCCAAACTTCTCCATATCATCCCAACCTTCTCCATATCATCCCAAACTGCACCATATCATCCCAAACTCCATGTCATCATCCTGAACTTCTCCATATCATCCCAACCTTCTCTTCTGCATATCATCCCAACCTTCTCCATATCATCCCAAACTCCACGTCATCATCCTGAACTGAACCATATTATCCCAAACTTCACCATATCGTCCCAACCTTCACCATATCATCCCAACCTTCACCATATCATCCCAACCTTCACCATATCATCCCAACCTTCACCATATCATCCCAACCTTCTCCATATCGTCCCAACCTTCTCCATATCGTCCCAAACTCCACGTCATCATCCTGAACTGAACCATATTATCCCAAACTTCACCATATCGTCCCAACCTTCACCATATCATCCCAACCTTCACCATATCATCCCAACCTTCTCCATATCATCCCAACCTTCTCCATATCATCCCAACCTTCTCCATATCATCCCAACCTTCTCCACGCAGGCACAGGGAGAACATGCAAACTCCAGGCAGAAGGTGTTGTGGTCGGGATTTGAACCAGCAACCCTATTACTGCTAGGTGAAAGTGCTAACCACTACACCACTGTGCTGCCCTCATCTCATATCATATCATCCCAAACTCCACAATTCCACCCCAAACTCCACCATATCTTCCATAACTTTACTATATAATTTCAAATGCCCCCACACCATCCCAAACTCCATCATGTCATCACAAACTCCACTGTATCATCTTGAACTTTACCATATTTTTCCACATTTTTCCATTTCATTCCAAACATCTTATCATTCAAAACTTCACTATATAATTCCAAACTTTACAGAATCATCCCAAACTCCACCATATCATCCTAAACTTCACCATACCATCCCAAACTTCACCATATTATTTTAAATTTCACCATATCATCCTAACCTTCTCCATATCATCCCACACCCCACCGTATCACCTCAAACTTCACCATATCATTCCAAATGCCATCATATCACCCCAAAGTTCACCATATTATCCCAAACTTCTCCATATCATCCCAAACTTCACCATATGATCCCAAACTACCCCATACCATCCCAAACTACCCCATACCATCCCAAACTCCGCTGTATCATCCTAAACTTTACCATTTTGTTCCACATTTTCACATTATATTCCAAACATCTTCTTATCATACAAAACTTCACATTATAATGCCAAACTTTACAGTATCATCCCAAAATTCACCATATTATCCCACATTCCACCATAACATCCCACACTTCACCATATCATTCCGAAATTCACCATATCATCCCAAACTTCATCATATCATCCCAAACTTCATCATATCATCCCAAACTTCAACCTATATACACAAACTTCACCATATCATCCCACACCCCCATATCTTCCCAAATTTCAAATGCCACTGTATCATTCCAAACTTCACCATATCATCCTAAACTTCAACCTCTATCCACAAACTTCACCATATCATCCCAACCCTCACCATTTCATCCTAAACTTCACTATATCATCCCAAACTTTACCACATCATCCCAAGCTTCAACCTATATCCACAAAATTTGCCATATCATCCCACACCCAGCCATATCATCATAAATTTCCCCATATCATTCCAAATGCCACCATATAATCCCAAACTTCAACCTACGGTAAAACCACAAACTTCACCATATTATCCTACTACCCACCATATCATTCCAAACTTCACCATATCATCCCAAACTTCACCGTATCATCCCAAGCTTCAGTATATCACACAAAACTGCACCATATAATCCCAAACGTCACCATATCATCCCAATCCTTACTGAATCATCCCAATCTCCATCAAATCATCCCAAACTCCATCATTCCACCCCAAACTCCACCATATCTTCCATAACTTTACTATATAATTCCAAATTCCACCATATCATCCCAAACTTCAACCTACGGTAAAACCACAAACTTCACCATATTATCCTACACCCCACCATATCATCCCAAACTTCACCATATCATCCCAAACTTCACCATATCATCCCAAACTCCACCATTCCACCCCAAACTCCACCATATCTTCCATAACGTTACTATATAATTCCAAATTCCACCATATCATCCCAAACTTCAACCTACGGTAAAACCACAAACTTCACCATATTATCCTACACCCCACCATATCATCCCAAAATTCAACCTCTAACCACAAAATTCACCATATCATCCCAAACTTTACCATATCATCCCAAACTCCACCATATCATCCCAATCCTTACTGAATCATCCCAATCTCCATCATATCATCCCAAACTCCACCATTCCACCCCAAACTCCACCATATCTTCCATAACTTTACTATATAATTCCAAATTCCACCATATCATCCCAAACTTTACCACATCATCCCAAGCTTCAACCTATAAGGTCCCATGCACACGAGACGCAGTTAAACGCGCGTTCAGAGGCAGTTGGACACTTTTTCAACTGCACCTGAACGCATGCAATGTTATCCTATGTGTCCATGCACACAGTCTAGTTTTTTCCCGTTTTTATGCAGTTGCGTTTAACCTCGTTTTTCCAGAAGCAAAAAAATGCGTTCAGACACTTTGCTTTTCCACGTTTCAGACGCAAAACGCGTCTAAACTCAGGCACCTGCGTTTAGCCGCGTTTGCGTTTATAAGCCTTTTTAAAGGAACCCAATTTTTTTGACCAGAAGACTCAGAAATATGATGGTAAACCATAAAAAATACTAGAAAAAATTGTTTAAAATGTCGTAATTAGTTTAGATAGTTCATAGAGCGTATATACTCACTGATGTATACATGTTTGTGAAATATCCAACGGACATTCGCTGTGCCATCAACGGATGGGTCCAATATCAACAAGCTCTGATTCTGGACCTCTCATACAAATTTGCGATGACATTGCTGCCTCATGAAGAGAACATCAGGAGCATTTCCTGACATATATTCAATATGGGATCCATATTAAAAAAAAAAAAAAAATCACAGAAAGAGAGGCAAATGCAAGTGTACAACGGCTCTCTCTGCTGCTCACTCTGATCAGAATGGCAGAAATTGTTAATAATACATGCTTTCTGAGCTTGGGGAGGGTCTGTATGATGTTATCTTTACAAATGCTTATAGACGCAAACGCGTCTAAACGCGTCTAAACGCGGCATGAAAACACAGCCAAACGCGCGTTTTTAAACGCAGGTTTCTGCTTTTTAAAACACGCGTTCAGCAGAGTTTGCATCTGCGTCTCGTGTGCATGGGGCCTAACCATAAAATTTGCCATATCATCCCACACCCAGCCATATCATCTCAAATTTCACCATATCATCCCAAATGCCACCATATCATCCCAAACTTCAACCTACGG